>CABFOV010007546.1:2500-23118 GCA_902141375.1 Timema poppense
ATGAGGTTGACAACCTGTAATCAGGTCCACACATTGTTAGGTTAGTCAAATTCCCAGGCCAGTGTGGGTAGGTTATGTAATGTGATTGGAAAATATTAGGACTGTATTCAAGGTATTGATTGGTAATCCAATGGAAAGATTCCATAGGGATGATCTGGACGCAGACGGGAGGTTCACATAAGAATGGGCCTGAGAGAGATGGGGTGTATTGAGGTATACTGACTATAACTAGCCCAATATCTGGATAAGGTGAAATGAGGTGGTGGATATAGCTAGGTCAATATCTGGATAGGGTGAAATTAATGATGGGGATACTGTCATAAATAGGTGAAGCTCTAACGAATGAAGAGGAAACACAGCTTGATTAACATTGTGTGGACAGTGGAGTCCACCACACAGCTTAGGCCAAACCAGTAGCTCATTATTTAACAGCAAGCTAAGCTTATTTGCTGATCAATATTTACATGCCTCAGCTGGATCTAGATCACCCTTACAGACTTGATCACTGGATACCAGTTGTGTTCTCTGGTATCTTGTAATACCAAACCCTTCCTTCACCTCTGACAAGACATCTTGTGAATGTGGGGAATGCCAGGCCTCCACCGTGGTTCGGATTCCAACGTTAAACTGTAGGTCCTCCATTTTCATCTCACTATCACCCTACCATTACACATTCGCGTAAGTGCGTAAAACCCGAACTGGTAGTAAGACGCGGTACTAATAATAATATTAATAATAATAATGATATCTTTTATCACCACGACAGAACCATCTTCAGTCCATTACCTATGCACCAAGATCAAGTTGGGTTCACTTATATCTTGTTTATATCTGTCTAGCTCTTTAACAAGTGCATGGCTTTCAAACAAACTCTGGAGAAACAAATGCATCTAACAGAAAAATACAAGCTCTATTTTCTTGATATTAAATTTTCCTATTTTACCCACAGTGTGTGGCCAGAAGTCCAAATTAACTTAATCTTTTACTCTCCTTTCAAAACCAAATTGCAATTTAAATATGTCCTAGAAAATCCTTGATAGTCCTTATTTTTGAATTAGTTATACTTGTTATCAATAAAATTCAGCACATCCCTTGTATTCTTATGGACAGTCGTAAATGTTTGTTCGGTCAGGGTTAAGTGTGTGGTGATTTTTTCCTCGGTGATGTGTTTCTCTACTATCTGGTGTCTTATTGCGTCACGATGGGGTCTGTGTCCAGCTTTAGGAGGGGAGGACGGTTGGAGGGGGCGATAATTGAAGGAAGAGTTTAATGGGTGCGAGGCTGCTGATGTGGACAATTCTCGTATTCGTTTGAGGAAGAGGATTCTTGTCTGAGGATGTCTGTGATATCCTAGGTCAGGTGGTCCCAGGGGATCGAGGTGGATGAGATTGTGAACGGTGGCTGGAGAGGGGAGATAAGGATAGAGTATATTGAGGACGTGGGTGAAGTAAGGTATTAGAATGAGGGTAGAAGAGGGAGTTTGTTGTTGTGGAGTCAGTGGCGTTTTCCCTCCTCTTCTTCCTCACCCCTTGGAATGGGTCATGGAGAGGTGCTCTGAATTATCTTGATGAGTTCTGTAGAAGCATTGATGAAGACAACAATAAGTGCTATCACTTAAGGTCAAGTATGCAGCAGTGGCGGGCCAAGGGTAAGGTCGGAAAAACCAGGCAGCTGGACTAGGACATTACCTCAGAGCTTAGAGGAACACAAACTTCGAGTTAAATATCATTCCGTTTATTTAATCTGTGATCCTCCGAATGGTTATACAAAGTGTCCTTGATCCATTTATGTAGAGAACACTCTTCACTTACCTTGTAAGGGCCACAAACAAACATAAAAAATACAACAGATACAATTAAATTCAAATAAGAGGATTAGTATTATCATATTTATGAATAAAATACTTTAACACATACCCTTTCTCATTGGATGATGTCGGATAGATTTACATACGCTTGCCATGCTGTCGACAAGAAAATATGGTAAAGTACATCTATATTACAAATTCTCATAAAAATATTAAACGGAGATATTTAAATAAAAAATGCCTTAGTATCTACTCTCCGTTTCAAGATGTTCTTCGATTGATTTGCCATATGGTAGAAGAAGAAATTATTCAAAGATGGCAGCCACACATGCTTTCATTATAACACCTGATAGAGTAATAAGTATAATATGAACTTGACCGAGTGACCCACTTCACGTCTGAAGCCTAGCGGCGTTTCAACGAACCTTACCTTCCCCTCACACCACAAGTTGTTCTCCCTCCTTTGTTTTCCTTTCAGCTTGCCTTCATCTGTATTTCTCCTTTCTTTATTCCTGAGTTTATCACTCTTTTTGCTTTGGTCCGTTCGTATCAGATTTGGACTATATATACAGCTAATCCCGGATTCACGACACAGAGCCATTCTACTACAACTAAGCGTCGAAGGAGGAACTTCTGCACCATCACGTAACAAAGGAGAGCGACGACCATGGAGTCTAGGCCATCAGATACACCGTTACCCGGGCGAGGACGTCTCGCCTGCAGTACTTTAGTATCCTGAAATCGTCGATAAGTCCTTAGGACTTAGGGTCTAGTTTTTGTTCAAAAACTAGACAATGCATATCTATATATTTATTTTTGTTATATATATTTTTTGTCAAAGCTTTTTTTCTAAATTTTGAAAGCATGGATAGTTAATTCAGTTAAAGTTTAGTTGATTTCAAGATGGAAGTGTTTCAGTTAATTCATTAAATATTGTGTCCTGCAGTCTGAAGGTCAAGTCTAATTTTAGTGACTTACCATGTCAAGTCCTAGCTACTATTTTGTGTCCTTATAATACAGCTTTTACATTATGAGCCTCTGGCTTAGAAAGTTGTAATGTCTAAGTTATAGACTTGTAAACTTCCACAAGTTCTATTAACCTATTTTGAGCCAATGCTTATCTGACGCCGTGTACGTCGTATGCAACTGTTTAATTTTATGGATGGCTACAACCAGGCTGTCTCTCTTGTTTACCATATTACAGTTCATTAAATGGAAATTAATATTTTGGAGGGGGCAAGTACTCACGATTCTCGTGCTGTATTAGCTTCGGTAATCAAACCAGGGAACTGCACTAGAGTCATAGTGGGGTCCGCGCAAATAATACCTTTTTCCTATTTGCCTGTTGTTTGACTCCTATTGTTCAGGTGTTGCCCTTAGTGTAATGGCAATTAGAATAGTATGTACTATTGAATGCTCAGGCAGTACCGACAGGGAATATGACCAGCCATAGTACCTTTTGCTGACACCTGTTTACTAGCCATCAACCACTGTAGCCAACAGATCTTTCTGTTGTGTATCATTATCCGAAATGTTTAAAGGATATTATTTAAAATAACCAATCAAGCAAAACTGATTAAAATTTCCATGTATATCTTGTTTAATACCTTCAGTTAGTAACTATTGAATTGTTCTCCATTTTATAAAAACTTCTAATTGTGGCTGCCCTTGTAGCCACAGTCGATACATCACTACTCTCAAGTCTTATTGTTTTCATCAAACTTCAAAAGTATTACCTTCAATATTATTGTAAACCTGAATTTTTGTTATATATGTTTTATTTAATAAATATATTTATTGTTAAACATAATTCTTTTATGTTATAAATTGTATAACCTGTAGGACAACTTAGTATCTATTTATGTCAAAAAATTATCTTTAAAAAGGGCTACGAAAGCAATAGGAGTGAAGATATTTCCAAAGTCAGCAGTTTCGTGTTGCGAAAACTTGTCGTCTACAGGTTGACCGATCTTGATGGCGAGGAGGTGGAAGGGAAGTTTTACGAATCCGAATTGCAACGCGTACATCTTCCCGAAACATTTAAAGTTGATAAAATACTACGTGTCAATGGTAACGGCACCAGAAAGCAATCATACATGAAGTAGAAAGAGTACCCCGCCAAGTTTAATTCTTGGATTCCTGCAATTTGTGTCTGCACTCTACCATGAAGGACGTGTTTTCCTCCACTTTGCCGAAAAACAGCTCTATGGGATATTTCCCGAAAAATACCCTCACAAATTTAACCACGCAACTGCCTTACCGTCTTACACTCAAAGGCCAGTGGAAAGTAGCTCTGGTTGAGTTTCAATATCCGTGTTATTTCCCCACCGTACCCGAGGGCCAAAATATTGTATGGTACAACTGGGCGAGCGCGAATGGCATGGAACAAATATTCAAGGATCATATACCTCCTGCAAATTACAGCACTATCCATGAATTGATCAAAGCTCTAAACGAAGTAGATTCGTTTAAAGGGGATTCAGGAGTTGTATTCAAGTACACAAACCCCAACAAAAAAAATGGACGTTGTCTCTTCTTCATCAAATATACAGCTTCTGACTCTATCAAGCCAACTAAGTCTACAGCTAGGTTTCGATCCTCTGACTAATCTGATCAAAGTACCAAAGTCAACGTACGCCGCCAACATTCTACTAGGCTTTCCCTCGCAAATATACACCTACACGGATATCGTAAATCCTCAGCCCGTGGGTGACATTGTGGCACCGCTCTTACGTATCGTCGGTATAAACAACATAAACTATCTCTACGGCTTACATAAGACAGTTAGCTATGATATGATGCACGACATTCCCGTACTTGGTAGGGAAATAGAAAGCCTAGAAATCAATATAAGAACAGACACGTGTGAGCCTGTACCATTCTAATTTAGAAAAGTGTGCATGAAACTTCATTTTCGACGCTACTCAACATGAACTCTCCCTACCAAAGATACTACGTCAACCAGGCTGGAACAGGTATATCATCGATCTACCACGGTGTTCCCTATCAACGAGGTCATGGGATAGGAAGTTTTTTCAGCGGCCTTTTCAAAAGCGTCGTACCGTTGCTTAGGAGCGGCGCTAAGGCCATTGAATAACGGGCGCTTCATACGGTTATCGAAGTGCTCTCCGACATTGCAAACCAGCGTTGTCCTTTCAAAGAGGCACTACGGCACCGTGTCGGGAGGCTGGAACTAAACTGAAACGCAAGGCGGAGCAGAAATATCGACACACTGATGACAAGCAAAGGGTGTAAAGGGTGTCATAAGAAGCACCGACATCAGTCTGCTGTCGTTTCCCGACGTAAAAAGGTCAATAAAGAAGTGGTAGATATTTTCAGTTAAAATGTCGTTTCTACATCCTCCATCTTGCAAGTGTGCCAGCAGTGAACTCGATCTCTTTTCCGTTTCACCCACCCAAAACAGTCTTAAAAGTGGGCAATGGCTCCAGTACAAACCTCTCTCTTCCCTCAACAATGATTCGCTCATCGAATTTACCGTTACCGGACAAGGAGAGTTCTATATCGATCTTTCACAGACTATGCACTATCTCAGGGTGGCCATCATGAAACCCGATGGTGGCACTTTCACACGGGTGGATCAAATCGTACCCCGTCAACAACTGGTTGCATTCGCTATTCACACAGGTGGGTGTGTTTTTAAACCAAAAACTAGTCTCATCGCCCAACAACACGTATGCTTATAGATCGTACATTGAGACGTTGCTGAATTACAAGAGTGAAACCAAAAGAACACATTTGATTTGTGATATGTGATTCGCAGACAACACCGGAACCTTTGAGGAGGCTAAAGTTGGCAACAAGGGATTTGAGGCCCATCGCAGTCTCACCACAAAAAGTAAGACAGTGGATCTTTTGGGGTATCTACAAAGTGACGTGTTTAACCAAGATAAATACCTTTTGAACGGCATCTAACTCAGAGTCAGGTTGGTCCGTTCCAGAGATGGGTTTAGTCTTATGGCCGTCCCTGAACTCCCTCTCTTTAAGGTTCACATCACTGAAGTCGGCCTTCTAGTGCAACATGTCAAAGTTGCATTTATATACGGTTGGCACATGCCAAAGCATTAAACGTCATTCCCGCAAAGTATCCCATCACCCTTGTGGAAGTAAAAACGCTCACTATTCCTACGGATGTGCAAGGGAAATTAATGGACAACGTATTCACCGGACAGTTACCCATACGATGCATCGTGGGATTTGTATCAAATGCGGCGTTCAATGGAGACGCCACCAAGAATCCATTCAAATTTCAAACCTACGGCATGAACCATTTCTCGCTGTACGTGGACAGGGAACATGTGCCGTCGAAACCGCTAATGCCTGATTTTTCAAACCGCATTTATGTCATGTCCGACCACACACTGTTTTCTGGAAAGAGTATCCACTTCATGAACGAAGGTAGCGATATCAACGGGAAGCTTCCCCTAAGGGATATGATCTCATGGCTTTCGATCTCACACCTAATCTGTCCACCCACATTAAATCTCATTAGAATTTGTCGAGGCATGGCTCTATGAAAATCGAAGTAAGCTTCATCAGAACTTTCACTGAAACAGTCAACTGTATCGTGTACTGGGAGTTTTCCAACATCATCACCATTGACAAGGACAGAAACGTCGTGACCTATTATGGCAGTTAATATATATGGCTTACCGCCTCAGAAAAGATAAAAAGTTCTAATCAAATACACATCCACACCCATCGTAAATCTGTACGACAAAGGTCGTCTTTGAAAACACTGGCACATGGTTCTGTGTTGAATTTCTGTTCGGTCTCTATCGTTTGGGGACTTTGAGATTAGATGATTGAAGATTGACTCGCACACCATAAGACGTGCGCTGAAAACAAACTTGTGGTTCCGTTCTGTACGATCGGGTGTTTTCCCTACTGATCAACTTCGTGTAAGAATAGTTCGGCCTGCCACTCTAGTCATCAACACTGATCCACACACCAAGCCTGGGACGCGTTGGGTCACCATCTTTATCGACAAGAACGGCGTGGGAGAATATTTTGACGGTTATGGTTTTCCACTCCGTATAAAGTCTCATCGAGCATTTATACTCAAAAACACTTCCCGCACGTCTCATAATACGATACAACTTCAAAGCATATCCTCATACGTTTGCGGCCATCACTGTATCGTGTACTTTCTCTATCGTTCCCAGAACATTCCGATGAAAACTTTCCCAAGCCTTTTCTCTCCCGCCAATCATACAGGTAACGACGCTAAGGTGGTAAGATATTACAACACATTTTTCAAGATTGTAGGGTCCTGCCACCTCCCAAGATGTTGCGTCCGAGCAGCGTGCACCTATAAAAGGGGTGTCCCGGTGACGTGCCGACCATAACCATGACAGTTGCCGAAACAAACAAACATCATGGAAGGTCAAGACGTTTGCGCCTTCAAAGAAAAGCCGGTGAAGCCGCTCGCCATCACCAGCATTTCTAACTTTTTGTTACCGGTGTACGGAGTCGACGCCAATCAAGTAATCGTTGGCATGAGCGTCAAGAATAACTTTACGCCCTATGTCCAGCTAGAAAAATGTGGAGGGAATTGTGCCGTATTTAACCGTACAGAGTGGCAAGAACTGAGCAGCTACAAATCGTTTATATCAAAGTTTTTCAACAACACGCAACCTCCTCAGAAGATTAGCCTGACTAATCATGAAATCTCTCTGAGACACATGTGCGTTGACCGTATGGTTGTAATCAGCGAGAAACATGACGCCGGACTCAAGCGAGTCACCTATCTAGCACCTAGCTGGGCGTGTATTTGTGATGCGTGGGACCTCATCGACGTTGCCATCGACTGACAGTATATGTGGTTGACACCCGTCACCCGTTATTGCAACGGTTTGATCGAAACACTCGTCGTGGATGTATGCTACACCCTAACAGAATCAGCGGATTTCATCGATCTCTAGCAGCCTACGGTGAAACGCATATCAAAAACCTGGATCTTATCAGTGCTACCTACTATACACGTCAAGTTGTCGGTTTGGACTATTACATGCAGGATTGTGAACTAAAAACAATTTTACAAACGCATATAAGAGACACTGTAGAAAAACGTATGAATGAATATATGAGGCATTCCTGTAAAAGTGTATAATAAATATTACTTATGATGTCCTTAATGTTTAATAAATATATGTTTTGTAATATCGTGTTTTATACACGAAAAACCTTTCTGTCACCTTTACACGTAGATACGAGTCTTGACTTGTCGAGCCATACCAAACATGAATAGGGTCAATGACCTACTTCACAGTTTCAAGGTCCCGATCTATTCTCTTCTTGTCATCCCGCCAAACTGGTACCAGTCATCAGGGAAAACCCATTGAGACATCATTCAAGGTTACGATCTATTCTTGTCCAAACTTGTCTTGTCGACCCGACAACTGGCGCCACGTATGAGTCACTGAAAAAAAAACCATTACCACATAAAGAGTTGAAACACTGGGAAAACCCATTATCACATAAGGGTTGCGACACTTACCTCTAAGGAGGGGAGAATTGAAAGGATTCTCAAGGCAGGGGAACCATTTAACAAACTCTACTCCAAACGGTCGTCAGGAAAGTTTCGTGCTGTTTGTTCTGGGCAGTCCATCAGAGTCTTGAGACAGGGAGCCAATGTTCATTCTACGCCACGCTACCATCAGAAGACCTTCGGGGTCCATGACGAAGGAGGAACGCCCGACGCCGTGGACCTCATGCCAATAAATAAATAAACTCCAACGCCCCAATCCTACCCAATAATTATTTTTCAATCAACAATAATCAATTAGCAATCATCAAGAACCAACATGTTCGGGGTGGTAGACGAGGAGGGTGGTAGGTTAAGGTTGGTAGGGGGGGTCGTAGGGGAGGAAATTTCGTAACCCAACAAGTTTGGAACACGGGAAAAGAGGTCAGGAGGTGGGGAGGAGGGCCGGAGGGGAAGGGGAAAATCAACAGCCAATCAGAGAGCGAGGAGGCGTGGTCACGTGACCAATTTCAGCCAATAGGAAAAGTTTGGGTCATCATACCAGCTACTAGCCAAATAATGTTTTATACAATCCAAATTATGATTTAAAAGTTGTATGCTATGTTTCTTCCACAAGTTATTTGTGGTTATGGTTGGCATTATAGATATTTTAGGAACTTAAATATTAAAATTGCATTAGATTTAAATGTAAAGCTAGGATACTTTATGGTATCCACATTTTGTGAAAATAAGTTTATTTCTAAAACGTACACAAGATAGGTTATTTAAAAATCTATTTTATTATTGTAATAAATATGGCTATGATATGTCTGTTCACATTAGGCTTATTATCCAGTATTATAACTCGTCACTGTTAAACGAAAAGTTAAAAGGAGGTATAATTGCTACTGTACACTTCATACATCAAACAAAATCCATATACAGTTTAATAATGCGTACTTCTATTCCAGTGGTACTCAAACTTTTTCTTTCACGTACCACAAGATAAATTCTTCAACTTTTACCCCCAAAGTTGTTGGTGAATAATGCAGTTTATACATATTATATAATTTATATCTAGGAGTAAGAGAGAGAGAGAATAAACTGGAGATCCTTGATCGCTTGTCCTCGCATCCGGGTCTCTTGTGGCTAGCTCTAAATAGGGAGCTGATTATTCAAGTCTTATCATTAAATTGTATATATATATATATATGATGGGAGCCCTTATCTTCCCCAATTACCAAAATTGAGTTATTAATTGATTGCTGTAGAGGATTACATGCTGAATTCGATTGTGTTTTTAGATTCTCTTTATCTAATAAAATGACTGAACCATGATTTTTAAAATCTTAAACATATAATAACCCTTTTTATAAAACTGCGATTTAATTTGTATGTATTAAACTTACTAAAAAAAAAATCTCTTACCTATTTCAGCATTTTATATATCGTGTAAAATATGAAATATAAACTATGTTTAGTTGATCAGAAAGATGCTAAGAAGCTTTTCTAAAAACATGATATTTTGACCCAACAAACTTAAATTGGCTCACCTAAACATTTTGTTCATGGAAGATAAGGTATATTTCCCTGCGTCCCATCACACACACACACACACATACATATATATACAAACAATTAACGTATTCCCCAAGATGTCTTCCCGGGGGGTGCGCTTACCCCAAGTTGAATACTACTGCTAGTTAATATCCCATAACTCATAATTCTAACCTATGTGTTTTGTAACTGAAATTAATAAATTAGTCTATACGCTTGTATTTTAAGATATAATATCTACTTTTTTAAAATAGCTTAATAAAGTTTGTTATAAATTGTGCTTAGAGTAGTTCGATGAACTTGTGTATATAAGCTATAGGCCTACTTAATGTTTGATTCTGAGACCTTTTTCATATTACCGTAACATTTTCAATAACACTAATGGGTCTCACGCAAAATTTTGAATACATTTACTCATCAAAATGAAACATCAGTTTTGATTGCATGCAGTAAAAATTGGTAATAGTAAGAAATCATTTAAATACAACCAACAATTAATTCATGCATATGACGAACATAGCACTGTTCGAAATATATATTTAATAAAAAATTATAACCATTCATAAATACCATTCAGCTGTATAGATAAGTTAAATAAACGCTTTAATAGTTCACAAATCAATATCTATGTGCAATTGAACTCGAATCATTCATTCAATAAAACACTGTCCAGATGTTCAGAACAAATATGTAACATATTTTTAATATTTTTAATGTAAAAATTAACACCTATAATTATATCAGTGGCCAAGGCTGCAAGGTTTAATCAAATGGTTCAACATATCATTTAGGTAGAATGGACAACTTAGGGTGAACTGTATTGCAATCATAATGTATTACAATTTGTAACATATATTTATGTATATTTATTGTATTATTCTATACATTTATAAGTATAATAAATTTTCTTATAGATTATCTCAACATTTTGATCTTTAAAATAAAGGGTTGGTTGACAAATCTTTATATATAACATGTATCTATCAAACAGAAACTTATTTTTAACAAAACTTTAATGAAATATCTACATCATACGAGTACGTTGAAATTACAAATAGATAAAACAGGATCGAGGGACGTGATGACCCTTAGTAAATTATATTCTAGGATGATATCATTTCTATTGCTTTCATAGAAGACATAATAGTTTTTAGTAACTTGTGGCCATTTTGTTCTGTTTGTATGTATGTTATAAGCAACATACAGTAGCGTGAGATGAGCCTGTGCTAATTAGGGTAAAAATGGATGGGTGGAGAGGGAAGGACAATATGTTTGGCTTGGGAGAAAGGGTAAGAAAGTGTTTCCTTGCTGATAGCGTTCAACAATTTTATAAGTAGTGGACAATTTTTTATACAGTATAATCCTTGTGTTATTAAGACATTGTAGCATATATTTTGTTTTAATGTTTGTTATTTTAATTGTACTTTCCATCAGTGGCGGCTCGTGTATAGGCACTGTGGAACTGCAGCACCCCCTATTCCCACTTGATATTATCGACAACATTTAATATACTGAATCCTTTTTTCTTTAATTATTTCTTTATTTTTGTAGTACAATATATATTCCTTAAGCGTAATGTCAGTACTTCAGTAGCCATCCCCCAGTTTATGAAAAAGATACAAAATCTTAGTATGGAACTGTACACGTCACAGTGTCAGCGACGTGATGTTTGAGTGTTGTGCGCATGCGCACATAGGAGGGGAGTGGGGAGGAAGACGGGACTGCCAGGTAGAGAGAGCACTGTTGCTCTCCCAGTGCCGGCTCTGGCATGATGGTGGAAGGAAGTTTTTTACTCAGCGTGTGCTGTACTTAAAAACCGTATACCATATTCTTGAATGTGATAAAGTGTAGAAGAGTGAAGAGTTAGATTATTATTCTGCTTCCAGCTATTCTATTTGATTCTTTTTTCGGTTCTTTTATTTAACAGAAAACTTTAACCATGGCCTTGCATCCCCAAGAAATAAGTTCTGAGGCTGTAAGTGAACTTCAACAGCTTAAGTTTTCACAGCTATCTCTCCATTAGAAGGTTAAAGTTAAGAAAAAATACCATCCAATACCTGATATTCTAATATCTCAGCCAGGCAAAATAAAAAACGAGAAATATATTCATAGCTTTTTTCTGAATGGTACCAACAAAAAAGTTGGTTTTGGATCTGTGAAGTAAAAAAAAAAGTACTGTTTTGCTTCCCGGGTTAGCAGCACCCCCACTAATGTTAGCTACGAGCCTCCACTGACTTTCATTAAGGCCTAGTATAGCTCACATTAATTTGTCTGAGGTCATTTTACATTGAAATAAATGTTCACTGATAGGGCCTCATAGTAATGTAAAATATTTTATTCATATTGTGAAGTAAATTAATGTGGCCTAACATCTGAATTTTTATATTTGGGTTGAATTTTATCTAATAAGTCATAAAAAAGTTCCCAATCACCAGTATGCTTTCTGCAGAATGAAACGTAATGTCCAACTTAATTGGGACTGTAAAGATCTCTTCCTATATAGCCAATCAAACCACGCCAAACATAATTCATATTATTAATTACTAGGGCTGTAGGTATGTCACATAGAAGTATTTTTAAGTCATTAGTATAGCTTTCCATAAAGTCAATCAACTCTATAATTAAATAGTAGTTAGATAACTGTTTGGTTACGTGTCTGACTCCAATGCATTCTTTGTGCCCATCCACTATTTCATAATCTTTCATAAGCACACTGTCCTCTATAATAGTTCTACATGTGGTGTAGCTGTCTTCAAATATTTGATTTTGTAGTAGATCTTCAAGATTCAACAGTTCTTCACGTTTGCAGTGCACAGCAACACTTGCATCTCTCGCTATTCTTATCTTGTCAGGGCACTCATCAGAACTACAAACTGTTGTACAGGTTTGAATTTCAAAAGAAGTCATAATTGTTCTTAGCATTTCTATTACTGAGCATTCTACAGACAATCTATTGATATTGTTTTTTAGATTTTCACTTGGAAATAATTCCTTTAATATTAAATCTCGATTTTTATATGTACTTGCTGTCACCGCACGTTTTACAATACTTCTAACAAGTTGGATTATTGGAAAACTATACATAATTATTGCATTTTTGAACTCTGTGCTGTCGCAATATGCTGTACACATTACTTGAACAATTGAATCAAATGCACAAGTATTAGTTAAACCCTGTTTACATTTTTTAAGACTCCAATCGATGAGACGTGTCTTATATTGGATAAGTCAACCTCAAGCCATTCCGCATTCGAATTAAGATATGATGAGAGAGGTATTTTTTAATTGGGTCTACTAAACTTCTCCAATTTTCCTCTTCATTCATTTCTGTAAAAGCAATTGTTTCATGTGATGATGTGAGGGGCTTTTTTTTTTAAAAAAAAACAACTTAATTTTGATTTTTTTCTCTGACTCCATAAGTGAATTTGCATAATTTATTGTTGAGCCAAAAACACTGTTTTATTTCTACAACAAGCTATGAACGTTGATTGACATAAAGGGTCTTGAGTACTATTTGTTTCAACACTTTGTCTTTTACTGACGTTTGGAAAGTTATTGTCAATTTTCGAACATTTTTTACATATCCGTTATTTCTCCATAACCTTCTTTCTCACCCTCTAGAGGATCGAAACACTCTCTAATTATATGGACAGCAACACTACAAATACTGCATTTATGTGCAACAGTTGGTTCATTGCCTGCAACACATATTGGGAAAACTGGATCATTACTTGTATTTTTTGAGGTTGCAGGTGGAAACATTTGAGCAATTAAACAACATGAATCTTTTGGCGCAGCAGCCGATTACATTTCTCCACCTATGACCTTTATGGGATACATGATAAAATGATCCACTCTTAATGGAAGAACTTTTGAAGAAAATATTTTGTTTTTTATGTCATTGAACTACTTTCAACGGGAGCACTGCCTGCTGTTTTGTCCCCACATCCAAAAATAGGAACCATTACCTCAGACCATAATGGAATACAATTTTAATTTTAAACTATATCATCAACTAAACTAGGAATAAATTGTTGATTACCTCGATCAGCATTTTGACGATCCATTATTTCTTTGCTTCTACTAATAATTTTCAAAATCCGGGCTTTTGTTTATTCAAAATGTGTCTGCTCAAGAGTGTCGTTATCTTCTAAGTTTAGATCAGAATAATATGACCCACTGAAAATACCTTCGTCATCTGGCTGCTCTTGTTCCCCAATAACAATAAGTTTCATTAATTTGTTTCTACTTATTTTACAAGGGGTAGGTTCACCTTAATCATTATTCCCTTCCGTTTCACTTAAGGCTACAGTATTGATATTAGATAAAATTTGTTCCGGTGTTGTTATAGAAGTTGTCTGTATAACCTTTCCCATAGATCTTAGGTAGAAATGTTTAGTGCGCTAGATATGTCTTCGCAAAGATTTCCACTTTGTTAGTAGTTTAATAAAATGTGCCACATCACATCTTAAAAACGTGTTTGAAATTCCGTTGGATTAATTGGAAAATATCATTTTGCAACATTGTCTTAAGTAATCCTTCAATGATCCATATTGTGTAAATGCTTTAACTGAAACGGATAATAAAGCAACAGACATATCTGCAACCACCATATCGGGTATTGTTGCGCCACTTCTGAGCCATTCTGTAAACCAGCGCTGAATACTCTTTGCTCTATTCCTTTCCGACAGCATGCTGCTGACAGAATATTGCTGTCCATTCTTTTTGTCATTCACATCTATTTCATACAAAAAATTGTGAGATGATTTTGTACCTGAGGATATCTTTATCTTTCTCACAAAGAACCAGTCGCATCAATGCTAACTTAGGAGTGATGTGCTTTGCAGTATGAATGAGATACATTAATTTGTGACGAACTCCAGTAATGAATCAAAAATTGATCATAACCTATATCTCTTATCACACCCTGGTATAACTTGGTTGGCCTAGCCATAATAAAAGCTACGACAGGATCTTTGTGCCATTTTGAAGAAACCACCTTTTCATTGTTCACTACATTTAATACTTTGCATGTGCGAAGGTGACTTGATTCATAAGCTCCAAATTACATTAGTTTATGAGCCATAAGTCACCTACCCATGTTTGGTTGTATACCTTGCTTACTAATCTTTGAAACAGCTTCTTCTCGTTGTATATTAGACAAATAGCGTTTAATATTTTCTGGATGAAGAAAAGTAAAACTATTATACTCCATCATATATAAATTAAATAACTACTTCTTTACCCACAGTGGGCTCCTCAAGAATATTACCATTTAAAACTGATCCACAAACTTTACATGATCCAAGAATCGTGGCGTACACATTACCTGACTTATAGAATTTTGCTCGCTTGAATACAAGGGCGCAGGGAAGGGAAGTATGTTTCCAGAAGTGTTGGTAGATTATATACAAGGGCGCAGGGAAGGGAAGTATGTTTCCAGAAGTGTTGGTAGATTAAATATTAGTCCATCCACGTTGAAAAGTCAAGTAATTTCTGTGTTGTCTTTTGAGTTTAAATTTATCGGAACACCTGTATGCTATTCCATGTGATTCTATTCTAGAAAACTGTTCGGGTGGCAGGACAGCAATCAATCTGATACTTAAAGCTAAACTGTTTCCATCTGAGTTGGAATTATGCTCTTCATCTTTGCCACCACAATTCTCTACAGTGTCTATAATATCCTCACTAGTGCTATCAGTGGTAAGTGGTGAGGGTATTTACCCTATGTCAGCCTAAACATTATAATTATTCTTTTTGACAATAGTGTAAATCGCTACTGCTGAAATTACTCCCTCTAGCTCTTTACTAATATCATTCCAAATATTTCTATATTTTACAGGAAGCCCTTCCTTTTCAGAAAAAATATAAGTTTTGAATTTCAATAAAGCTTCTATTAATAGAGGTTGATTAACTGTTTTTTTCCTCGGCATATTGACATTGTTGGATGTATAACACAAGATGTAGCACAAATACTAGGTAATGACCTCTTATCACTCCAACGGGGAAAATGGTATATCATTATAGCTAGATACATCTGAAAAAAATAAAATATACAATGAAAAATCATGAAAATTATATTTACGAGTTTATTATAGCTATAGTTTAATATTTCGCCAGTAAATAAACAATGTCAACATAAAATCTAAATTGAATCCTACCATGGGAAAATTAGCTTAACATGATAAAAATAAAAGTATCAGATAAATTAATTGTATATTCAAAATCCAATTAGGCATTCAATTCAGCAACAACGAAAAATCCACGAAAGTTAAATCATTTTTTAATTATTTAATTTGTTGCAAAACTTTGATTAAAGTTTGGAAAATAATGATAAAATTTTTTTTTATCTTTTTTCATATACATACATTTACCTACGTGTAGTTTTTATTTGTTAAAGAAACACGGTTTGTCCACTAATGTTAATGCAAAGCTGCCAACACAAAATATAGTTTTCATTTGGATTTTGATTAAAATGTATTCTATAGGTACTATTAGAATTTGTATTTGATTAAGAGAGAAAAAATGAATTATACATTATATAGGAGAATGCAACGATATATAATCTCGTTTAAGAGAGCATATTTGAAAATATACGAGTATAATATACGTCCAAGCTAAACCCATGCGAGATTTCGGTACAATCGATAACAGTGGTTTGGGCGTGATTGAGAAACATACAGACAGACACACGTACCAGATTTCATTTTAATATATTAGTAGGATATATAAATGTAAGTATAGATAAAATATTAATATCTTAAACATATTTTTACTGTGAAGAATGGTTATCAACTATATACATGTATATTTGAGTGTTTATATATTCCTCTATCATTTCTACCCTCTCTCGACCCCTTGGCTAGAGAAATATTGTGATCATCATAACAATTTAACCGAAACTCTGATTAGTGTCGACGTTCCAGCCTTTAAAGGGACAAAGTTGTTTTCGCTATACTGTCTGTGTGTTTGTATCTCGGGCTAGAGCTTGGTATCTAGGGCTTTCATAGGACCCCCTTACGGAGTTTTTAGAATTAGATATCTAACCTTAAAATTAAGGGTAGTTTACTGAAAGGCAAAAAGAGGAAAAAATAGATTTTCTCAAAATTCGATTAACATTCAATTTTGTATATAGCCACTGTTAAACATTACAAATAAATTATAAATTCTCATCTCCCCATAAAAATGACTTTTGTGGTACTTTAAATATTAAGTAGAAATTTCCAATTTTGATCGTATCTCCGTAACTATTGGAGATATGAACTAACCTATCATTTTAAATTTATATTCTTCTAAAGACCTATTATTTAAATATATTGTTATAAAACCAATAGTGTGTGTGCTATAGGCAAATATAATTTTACTTAGGTCTCTGTCTACTAGACCATAACAATCAATTCATTTTCATATTTCATATATGTTCCTATTTTATCAATGATTTGGTAACAGTGTAAATTAATTCATTATGCCCTTTAGTGGAGTGTTTTTGCAACTAAGTGTATTATTATTTTGTTTCTTACGACTTTTAATATTCTTTATACAAGCCACCATGAATATATTTAAAATATATTTGAATCCAAATTATATTCTAAGAGGACAAACACACTTATACATTAGGGAATAATACAAGCCAATGAGAAGGTTTCATCCATTTTGTTTGGATTCATTTGAATTCTGACCCTCTTTTCCTCCCTTTTTCATTCCATGCATTTAATTCTCAATCATACTAATAATTATATCATATAAATAGTGATTCAAACATAAATAAGTGTAATTTTTTTAGCACTACCTGTTCAGTTTGTACGCCTGTGTAATTATTACGCTAATATGTTATGGAGGAAGAGCGGAAAACATCCTCAATACAACCAACTGGAATAAAACACCTATTTCCTTGTCATTGGAAGTCTAGTCTATCGCGAGAATGATGCCTTAGACCGTTCGGCCACCGAAGCAGGTAGCTTTATTTTGAACGTTCTTTTATGAATAACGAACGTGACTGAATAACCCGAAACCTGGGCCAAAAGTGCATTTTCGCTTGGCGGGAAGGTAGAGGAACTAACCGGAAAAAATCTAAAATTGGACCCAGGCAGTGAGAGTGGGGCTTTTTAGATGAAGGAGAAAATAAAAATGTGGCGTAGAGGTACAAAGAGAACTCCATATAACCAAAATATCTTAAGAATAGGAGTTTCTAAGAGGGAATTGAGGAAAGAGGGGTAGGGGGTTCAAAATTTTAAAAACTAATATTGAACAACTTCTTCCCACTGTGTTATTAAACTTAAATTTGACTGGCAGTTATAAAACTATTCCAAATAAATCCTAAGGGCTGAAAGTATAAAGAGTTTTAATTTAATCTTCCGGGAACAGAAAAAAAATCCCTTTTAGTTGTGGTATATAATTTATTATTACTATTAATATTATCAATATTATTATTAATAGCAACCCAGATAACCATATTTATCTTAAAATGTGGAATTTTTAATTATGAGTTGTTTGATTGGGGGTGGGGTGTGGCTTACAATTTCCAAAACTAATAGAAACCACTTCTTTTATGTGTGGTATAGAAATTAAATTTATCAAGAACACTATAAATAGCCTTAGAGACCGGATGTTTTATATGGAGAATATAAGGTATAAGAGGGGGCAGAGTTTAAGCATAAAAAATTAAATATATGAGGCAGATAATTTAAATCTCCCAATAACAAAATAAGTGCTAAAAATTTACTTCTAATAAATGGAGGTGGTGGAATAGGGGGTTTCAAAATGCTCAAAACTAAAATAATAGTTTTATTTTTAGTGTAGTAGAAGATAAAGATTTGTCGGGTGGATATAAACAACCATCAAGGTCTTATCCTTTACGTTAGAAATTAAGAAGCAGTAAATGTGGGAGGGGAGTGCTCTAAGGATTCTTAAAACAAATATAAAAACACTTTTTGGTATGAAATAACGTGGAAGTTTAATATGTGAGTCAATAAACCTTTCCGAAGAGCCGAATGAAATCTGAACATATTATCGAGTTTCAAATTAAAGCCCGGGAAATAGAAGAGCACGAAATTAATACAAGTTTTTTATTCGATGTGGTTTAAAATTGAAATTTAGCAAGCACGTAGATAACCTATATAAGATAATCAACTAAATCTTAAAATTTCAAATTAGTACTATGGGAACTAAAAAGGGTGAGTGGTAGTAGTTTAATATGTGTGATTTTACCAAATCATTTCCACGCTAATGCAGATACAATTCTTCTAAACTGTAGATTAAGCCAGATTATTTTGGACTTACATTAAATTCAGAACTGAGCCAAGGACTTTACTAAGCCAGTGTGTGTTTAGAAGAGGATATAAAGCGAAATTAGGTATAACTTTGTCAGGGTTTCATTATATGACGTCACAGAGTGTTCGCCATAAATTAAAGGTGCTGACACAAGAGAAGTACAGATTCGACCGGTCTGAATGAAATTACTCTCTTAAATTGTTGTACAGGTATAATGGTGGAGGAATTTTAGATCAGGAGACGGGCAGACATCTTAGTTCTATAAAGGGTTTTTAGGTCAGAAAGGTGTCAGGTATTTTTAATTGGGAAAAATCCCAGAAAGCTGTAAATGTTTTGATCGCTCTATTTTAGGGGCCTAATTAGCATAATAGTTTTTCCCTCTCGTGCGAGGTCTGCGTTCGCCACATCAATGAAAAAAAACAAGCTAAAATTAGATTGTCTTTCGATATCTCCTTTTAAGCTAGTTTTAAGGTGAAAAAATAGGTATAACCATAACTAAACAAAATAACATTTTGTATAAAAAATATTCCTAAGTATATTTATCATGTGATGGATGAATTTGAAGTTATATCCATGAGAAACTCAGCCCCTTCGTCAAGCGGAACCTAATTATTGTTTTATCTTGCTATCTTATTGCTTAAGTACATTTTTATAGAAAGCTATATTTTGTTTGGTTATGGTTATAACTATTTTTTACCGTAAAACTAACTAAGGTAGGTATATAGTAAGACAGTATAATTTTAGCTTCTTTTTTTCATTGATGTGGCGAACGCAGACCTCGCACGAGAGGGAAAAACTATTATGCTAATTAGGCCCCCTAGAATAAAACGATCAAAACATTTTCCATCTTTCTGGAATTTATTTCCAATTCAGTAAAAAAAATTGCCTGACACCTGTCCTATTTGGCAGAGGAGTGGAAGGGGGGGGGGACACCATTTAATGTGAACAGGCGGTCATTTTTATTTATTTATTTGAGCACCGCGTCTAACTATCCGATCGGGTTGTACGCTTAAGAACTAATTACGCTAACTGGTTGGGAATTGGTAAGGTTGAATTTAGAGGAATTGAACCTGCATTTGCATGGATGGAGAGTGGAAAACCACCCCAGTTCACCCAACCTATACTCGAACCTTAATTTGCCTATCATATGCAGTCTAGTTTAACACTAACCTAGCGTGTTGAGTAACTACACCACCGAGGCAGGCGGTCATTATTATCTCTTGGGAAGTACACTAATTAATTAAACTCCTTCTCTCTCTCACACACACACCCACTTGTCTGTGGTGAATCACCCGCTTATCACATTTGATAATCATAAGAATAGTGTTGAGTGTAGTGATTGATTCCATCAACTGCCCTTAATGAAGGTAAATAACTGGAGTCATCATCAAGTTAGTGTTATAACTATTGGAGTTTGAAATAGTAATTATATTCTTAGCACAACACGGGGTCAGACCATTAACAAACTTAATATTTCAGTATTATTCTTATTTCAAGTTA
>CABFOV010007547.1:0-27842 GCA_902141375.1 Timema poppense
TTATATATGTATATATATACACACACATATATATATAATTTTACTCTATCTGTGACTTATATAGTTAAACCGTAGAATATATATATATATATTCCAAAAGCATTTAGATGTAGGGGCGTCACTACTGTCTGGAATATATATATTCTACGGTGGAAGTATATAAGTCACAGATAAAGGAAAATTATATATGTATATATATATATTCCAAAAGCATTTAGATGTACGGGAGTCACTACTGTCTGGAATATATATATTCTACGGTGGAAGAATATAAGTCAAAGATAGAGGAAAATTATTTATTGCAAAGGATGCCTGAAAGTATTATTAGAATGGTTTAGTAACATTAGTAGTATTTTTTTATCGACAATATAATATTATAATATTACTTAACAAATAAAAGTTATGTCCGTATAGGTTGAAATTAGTCCCGTTCATCTAACGTTTGCAATAAATAAACTTCTGCTAGGTGATACTACCGCTCATGTCGTTGATGAACTATATATCATTAGATAATAGTGATGAACTCAAAGGGCCAGGCTTCTAATCTATGACCATAGCACCTTAATTCTCCAATAGACGTATAACCCGAACGGGATTAGGAGGCGGTGCTAAAATAAAAATATTCAATACATCTCTCATACCAGCCCGTCAGGGCCGTACCAAGATGGAGTTTTTATGGTGGTTTAGCCTTATGCTCTGACTCCCGAAAGTATTATTAATAATGGGTCTGTGTATTCCTCCTCAATGAGCATGAAAATTGTTCGTTGGAGTCTTAAAGTTCTAGATATGTTAAAATAAGTTTTGATTCATGAAGGATTTAATATTCAAATAATTGCTCGTTATCATCTTTTGGAAGACCCTCTGAAGAGCCAATTTGGGTAGGACTCTCTTTTACCAATCCAAAATAAATTTATTGGTAAGAGGCTCTGACTTAGAGGAACTTATCTATCTAAATTATTATATAATACAAAAATATAACAGAATGTGGATTGTGTAGGGTAATAAATCTCTCGCAGTGTGAATGTTTTGAAGTTCTAAAAACGAAAAAATAGAACTTGTTAGTGCACCAGCTTTAGCATCAAATTAGGCTCTAGTGTCATACGTGCTAACCACTATCCTAAGAACCTACTGGTATTATGATTTTTGAAAGATATATCTGATATGAATCAGTTTAATTGGAATAATTTCTTATTTAGCAAACATCTTCAATAGTAAAGCCTCTATGATCAAAAAGTTTACCTTCCGGAACTTTTGTTATCAGTATCACGATCACCTCTTCAGCTTTTCTCTTTGTCGGCCACTTTCGCTGTTCTTTGTAAAATTCACTTCACAACTAATTCCAAGCTGCCTCCTATGTAAATGATTGTTTCTATAGGCGTCGTTCTATGGTATTAAGTTTGCACTTATTCATTAACGTTTCTATGAAATTATTGATTCTCGTATGGAATTTTGGGTTGATCCAATTTTTTGTTTCGACAAATTCTTCCTTTACTTGAACAATTGAGACTTTACAATAATCACAACAAATATATCCTTAAAATAAATAAACGGAATTTGTCTTGGGTGTGGTTATAACCGTATAGTGCATACTTCAATTCAATTAAATATATAGTTTAAAAACTGGAGTTTATCATGTAAGAAAAACTAGTCTCTTTAATAAAATGTTCCAGTAAGGTTTACTTTGCCAATCAATGTACATCAGCTTTCACAGGACCATAATATAACCGTCGGCGTAATAGCTGGCTTTCCTGACTTATATTAATGCAACCATAATTTCTTCAAGTGTACATTATATTTTTAAAGTCTAGGCATGACTAAACAAGAATAGTTTATGGAGATTACAACGTTAATTTGGAGATTATTTGACCTATACATAGTTATTTTAGTCTTAATATTCAGGAGTTAATAAAGTGCATTTGATTTCAAAGACAAACTGATGGCATGCCAATTTGTTCTAGAATTGGAGGCCTATAAAATTATTAGTACTGTGAGTTTTTAACAATTATTTATTCAAACAAATGATATCAGTAGATTATTTAGAAAACCAGCTCATCTATAGAGCCAACACACTGCCCAATTCTCGGACGTTAATTAATCATTTATCACCGATAGTACCTATTTATTAAGCACCAATAATAAGGAACCAGAGAGCCTTATATCTTTAGGCAGACGCCCAACGTACTGAGCTAAGGTATTGGACTAAGCACATCCATCGTACACATCCTTGTAAAAATTTTATATTCTAATCTATATTTTTTAGTCATACCATTATTTTCTTAATACTTCTCACGCTGCGCGTAAATAGTGTGGACACTCATCATGTCATGTACGATAGGCCAGCTTACATATCATTCAGAAGTGTGTTTAAAAAAAAAAAACAATTTAAATTACAAACAATTACACATCAGTGAAGGCCATTCAACGAAATCATCTGCTCGGAATTGGGCACGGAGATTTCAATTTAATCTGACGAGACAATAAGAGAGAAAATCTTAGAAATAGAATTTAAAAAAAACAAAACTAAATGCTCTCGGCATCTCAGACGTACACTTCTTGAGATTACGGACGAATTACATTTCTTGCAGAATTAGTTTATTTATTATTTTAAATTCCGAACGACGTTACTGAGAAGAGAAAACAAATAGAGAAAAACAACTTGATGAATGCAAAGATGGAAACGGGGAAATACATGCCCTAATGGTGGTGTAGTAATATATGATGGGTTCTATGCGATTGAGTGAGAGAGAAGGACAGCATGAGAAGGAAGAAGACAGGGATAAAGAATACATCCAACTATACTGACTAGGATAGAGTGTGTGTGTATGTGTGCGCGCCACTGGAAATTGGACCTTCCTTCCTGAATCCCTACAATCCATCATAACCAGCTTATTGTGCGCGGAACAACACAAACGAGGCAATACACAGGGGCACAATTCTGGCGACCAGACAATGGAAGTCTAGGTGAACACGTAGTGGGATGGCCTGCTATGTCACCTTAACTAATATAACCTTAACTACGCCAGGGATGGTACTATGAGCAGCGATGTGGGCTTGTACTTCATGTACAATTAGCTTCGATACCAGCTAGAGCCCTCTGATGCACCGAACTATCGGAAGAACAAAATATTGATCTGAAGGGCGTTGCCTACAGGTGACGTCACGGCAGGGTCAATATATGATTTCCCATATTAATCAATTTACGTTTTATTCAGCGAGTTTTAAAGTTATAACGTTGAACTTAAAACCACAAGTTCTTAAAAATAAATCTATAAATAATTTCACAGTGTCACAAAACTATGATTACCTTGAAGTAGTTTATTTTGTAAACGTATTTGTTTTATAAAACTTATGTTATTTGCTTGACCATGAAGATTCCCTATAGGAGTCTTCCTTCCAGGATGTCGAATGCAGTCCAAAACAATAGTATATATTATTATTATTATTATTATTATTATTATTAGCACCGCGTCTTACTACCCGTTCGGGTTATACGCTTTAAGTACTAATTATTCTAATGGATTATTAATTGGGGAGGTTGAATTAGAGGAAGTTAACCCGCATTTGTGTGGAGGGAGGGTGGAAAACCATTTAGGAAAAACCACCCCCAGTTCACCCGACCGAGATTCGAACCTCGACGGGTTATACGCTTTAAGTACTAATTATTCTAATGGATTAGAACTTTGGAAGGTTGAATTAGGGGAAGTGGACCCGCATTTGCGTGGAGGGAGAGTGGAAAACCATTTAGGAAAAAACATCCCCAGTTCACTCGACCGAGATTCGAACCTCAATCTCCCCGTCCTCAGCAGTCGAGCTTCAACACACCAAGCGCGTTAACCAACTACGCCACCGAGGCGGGTAATAATATATAGCTAAAACACTCAGGTGAAGATGTTAACAACTTTGACACCTTTGTACTGCTTATCGCTCCGACCTGGTGGCTGCCCCTCAAACTATATAATAGCGGCAGATTCAAAACGAGCCCAACTACAGAGTTTCAACCTGTAAATTGAAACATAAAATTGGCTTTCAGTCAGGAATGAATCGAACTTAGCTTAATTTAATAGTGCTGAAAATACTACTCACCCAGGTTATCTGCAGATTTACAATGTGATAAGGACGAGGAGGATATAAACTAGAAAAATGCTACCATATTTGCGTTTAGGGAGATTGATAAACCATTTTAGAAAACAGTACCTGGCTGGGATTTGAAACTAGGGTGTCCCCTCCCTCTCCCCCATCAAAATAAAATCAAACCAGACGAGACTGATGCCTCAGTTAAGTTTGCTCACAGATGCGTGAGTCTTAAGGGGGCTAAACATACCTTCTGTGGGTATTTAAAAGTATTTTAAAAGGCATTTATTAGTAGTTAAATGATAAAATGAAACTACTTTGAAGCACAGAGTAGCGTTTTTAAACTTTATTACATAATGGGGCTCAATCCTCGGTCCCGGCACAGATTTATCTGATTACCAAACCCTTCCTTCACCTCTGACAAGACATCTTGTGAATGTTGGGAATGCCAGGCCTCCACCGTGGTTCGGATTCCACGTTAAACAGTAGGTCCTTCATTTCATCTCACAATCACCCTTCCATTACACATTAGCGTAAGTGCGTATAACCCGAACGGGTAGTAAGACGCGGTGCTAATAATAATAATAATAATAATAATAATTTATTACATAATATTAATAAAATTAATAAAATTATAATTATTGATGTTATTAATAATTTTAATGTGAGCAATTTTCCATTGTGTACACTTCGTATTAATGTCTAATTATACTAAATCTCAGCTCCATCCATTAATTAATTTACTTTAACAGTTGTAGGATTAAAACATAAAATAGTAAGTTCAACCCACTTTAACTCGTTAACTGTAATTATTTGAAATAATTGAATCACTATTTATAGATATATCCATACACATATTATAATTGTGCAATAAAATTGCTACCGTCGAATGACCTTAAAGAAGAAAGTGTAATTTGTTTTTAACCGTCTCGCACGGCCTTTCCTACTAAAGTCCTACATAGCTTCCATCTGGAAACGATTGGATCTCCAACTAATGCATCTGTGAAGCACCAGTCCGTACTTGAATCCTGGTTATGGATTCCCAAGTAAAACATTGGTATGAAAATTACCAGTGTTTCTAAGTTTGTTGGAGTTTCCAACCTTTAATAACTAAGGTTTATTAAATGCGAACAAACATTAATTGAGAGAAGATGACCTGGTGGTCTAGGGGTAAGGTGTCGGACTTCCGTGCTAGGGGTCCGGGGTTCAATCCCCGGTCCCGGCACAGATTTATCTGCTTACCAAACCCTTCCTTCACCTCTGACAAGACATCATGTGAATGTGGAGAATGCTAGGCCTCCACTGTGGTTCGGATCCCACGTTAGACTGTAGGTGCCCCATTTCATCTCACAATCACCCTACCATTATACATTAACGTAAGTGCGTATAACCCGAACGGGTTGTAAGACGCGGTGCTAATAGTAATAATTAATCTAAATTATATGAAGTAAGTTATTCCAAAATGGTTCCTTATCATGCATTATATTTGTACCAATATCGCTGCTGTCCCATTTTATCCATTCCCTCCAGATTGTATGGAGATTGTATACATTCGACCAATGTATAGCCTAATTTACAACATAAGTGAACATTAAAGAGGCCGCCTCGGTAAGTGAGAAATTGCCGCTCAGACGTTCCGTTCTATATTAGTTATATATTTAGCTTTACGGCGTGTTATTTAAGAATATGGTCCACACAAAAATAAAGTCTAAAGATTCCAAAAATGCTTTTTTTCATAAACAACCTTATAATTTGAATTTTAGTGATTGAAAATAGTGTGTGAAAATGTGACATTGGCTCATTTTCAACGACATATTTACGGATCTACGATACTAGACTTGATGTGAGTGGCTCTAGATTTAGCCTTCCTCTAATAGATACAGTAATTTTTTGATAGGATCAAAATAGAAAATTTTAATTTTAGAAGTAGCAGAGAACTTTCCTTCTTACTTTGAGATAAGAAATTTCGTAATTTACATTCCCATCTTTCTTATTGACATGACAAAGTGTGGTTGTAGATGAATTGCGAAAGGGAGACTTCCTGAGGCGACCGCCTTAAGTGTATTGCAGATCTGTCGATTGGTGACGACTCATAAAACCAACCATAAACCAATTATCCGAACAAGAACTGTTTGACATGATTTGACCAACTTTATGTTTTGTCTGACCGCGGAAAACAACAAAGACATCGTGACGTATATCTATAACATATGTTTATTTTTGGTGTATAATTGGTATGTACTACAATATGTCATTAAACCCGTATTGTTTGGCATGCGGACTTAAATGTCCCGCTCTTCTAACCTTGTCTACCAGTGACGGTAGTTCGGAGTTCAAAACCCCAGTTGGGTGTAATGAGGGTGTTTTTTTCCTAGTTGGTTTTCTATTCTTCGTTCACTCAAGTTCTGACATATTTCCTCTAAATTATACCTTATTCATAAATACTCAAGAAACGTGGTTTAAATGCAGATAGCCTGTTTCAGTGACCGAATGGTCTATCTAAGGCGTCACTATCGCAATATACTGTTCCGCCGATGACGGGTATATTGGGGCTCAAATCGCAGTTGGGTATACTGAGGGTGGTTCTAATAAATGGTTTTACCTTCTCCCTACATGAAAATTTGAATACAATTCTTTAAATCTAGCCTTACTTACCCCTAAAACATGATCGTAGTTAATACATAAGCGTATAACCCGAGCCCGCAGTAAGAAGTGGTACAAATTTATTTATTAAACTATAAATGCTATACTCAGAATAATTCATGAATAAGATTCATTTTTTGAAAAGCGATTTTATGGACATGGGCATATAAGCTGGACAGTTGAGTAAGGAGTTCTATTCCCATATCCAGGTAGGGTTTTTTCAAACTATTACAGTAAAATACTAGCATGTTATCAATTAGCAATAACTTTTTTTAATGCTCCAAGTGTTAATAGATGTCCAGGCTTTTCACATATTTATAATAAGTTAACAGGAATGAGTAAGGTGGAATTTTTAGTGGAAATTAACACACATTTGCCTGGAAGGAGTGTGTAATGTAGTTTAGGAAAATAAATAGTAAATTAGACCCGATCGGAATTTGAACACTAAACTCTCTATCACCTGCAAAACAGATCGTCTAAGAACAGACAAACGCCTTTATCCCCGTGTCCACTGATACATTTCTTTTGTGTTGTTTTGGAGGAATCTTGAAGTGGCTATAACGTACATTTTATTTTAAAGGCCGTTTCAAATTGACATTTAGTTTGTTAATTATATTTAAAAGTTTAACTTGTATGTATTATATATTACAAAAATCAAACAAAATGGTTCAGTTAATAGAGAATAAAGAGAATTGTGAACCATAAAAACTTCATTAAACATGGGTCATATTTTATTATAAATGGGATGTTATATTTCAACGTTACTTTATACCCAGTATGATAATGTAGCAATTCGCTTTGTCCGTTTTAAAAATCCATTTTAAATTAAATTTTAATCAAATTATAAGTGAAAATGAAGGTCCTTTGTTGAAACTCTCCCTTAATTGGCTCACGGAATATCTTTTTTCGGTCGAGCATGTACTCATAGTAATCTATTTATATAAAGTAGCATTTTTAACGTATTATTCTAGTGAGACTTTTTAACCAAAATTACTATTTAGAATCGATAAAATTATGAGGGAGATATAACGTGAATATATTAACCTGTTGGTTATATAATCACGACTTACAAAACAACTTGATTCCGGATCAGACACAATACACGTTGTCACGTATAATTAACTCATCAACATGTAAAGGGAGGTTTCAATTTGTACAATGTTTTGGCTATTTCAGGAATTAAACCAAGGACCTCTATCTTAGTAAAAATAGCTCTATCACCTGCCCTTTGATCTAATATATCACATTAGATACAACGATGCATCCCAAATAGTTTGTAATGCTTTTGTTTAAATATATTTCCTGGAAGACTTTTGAATGTAAAGTGGCTAGCACATTTCAGAAGTTTATTAAAACCTCAACACGTACCGATGACCACAAGGTCTAAGACTTATCTCGCAATCGAAAATATTGCATGGGATAGAGAGGTTGAGGTTCGAATCTCATCCGGGTGCAATCTGATTTTTCCATCCTATTTACAAGTTAATACTTTAGGAATTTTTATAAACTACTTCCTTATCGCTACTCCTTATGTTAAATAGATAAGAACCACTTTGGTAATAAACTTGAAAAACACAATATTTTAAGAAGCATAACAAAGAACTTACCTGAGAATTTAGTGGTTTTTTATCCATCCGTACTTTTCGTATTACTATCCTTTTGGGATGTCAGCAAATAGCTTAGAGTAGGAATATGGTAGAAAGATACTTTTAGAAAATAGCGACTATTTTACGATCAGCAATAATATTTAAAGATTTAATTGTTAGTGTTTTTATAGGTACCGCATTGATAACATATATCAAAAGAAACATCAACATATCACTTGAATTACGTATAGATAAGCAAAAGTACCTGCTTCAATGGTAGAATGGTTTGAGGCGTCATTCTCGTGCTAGATTGAGAGAATGAGACTCAAATACCAGTCGGGTCTATTAAGGTTTTTCCCCCTAAATGGTTTCCCACTCTCCTTCCATGCAAATTCGGGTAGATTACTTCTAAAATGTTTCCTTCTTCATCTCTATCTCATTAGCGTAATTATCATTTATGCACATACCCTGAACAGGTAGTAAAATGTGGTGATAAAAACAACAACTAAAACGTGAAAGTAGATCTAGTAGCTCTTTTAGCAGTCAGATAAAGTTCTTCCTTCGGAAAAGTGTTTATAGTTACACCAGCGTATGCTGAAGACTCCATATTAAATAAGTTGTAACCACTCCGAAGTGAATTTAATCTTGTGAGTGGGAGGATGTTTTAAACTATAATTAAGATTACAGATTTATGAAACTCTCTCATTGATTGGAGTGGATCCATATTTTAATCTTGTGGGTTTAGGAGGGGTGAGGGGGCAAAGAATTGCAACAAAAGCTCAGAGGGAAAGCGGTGGGAGTGTCCATTGTAATATTTAATTGAAACTCGAGCGGGAATACATCCACCGCCTTAGAAAATACACTTCCACTCAAGTTAAGGTTATTTCAATTTCCGGGATCTAGTCTCATAGAGAGAGAGAGAGGCAGATATACACCACTCAATAACGCTCGTCTTTGATTGGTCCCTCGCCGGCGCACAAATGGTTCGTCTGTCGTATGGTCTTTCCCCCATTCAACCGCGCGCGGTTTATAGGTCGTGTTGAATAATGGATGGAGAACTATTGGTTTGCGTTTCGCCTAGGTTTGGGTGTTTAGCTACTGGGCGGGCGGGGGATCTGAAACGATGCTACGGATAAAATTTGTCATTTTGAAATAAAATATTGAGTTTGGACAGCGTCTATTGATGCTCTTTATAACATGAATGGAAAAAAACGCATGAAATAGCAAATAGTGGTGCCAAAAATTATTTAATACATTTATTTTCAATATCCTTATAATATAATTTGAGATTCGAAATAAATAAATATAGGATTAAAAATATATTTATATTTACACATACATAGGCTCTCAGACACAAGTTGATCCAAGTTCAAGTGTTTTTTCTGTTTTTATTTTTCATACTGCTATTCATCCGAACTACCCGCAGGTGATTACTATAATAGGGTATGAATTAGGAATATAAAATTTAAAGGTAATGTACCCGCATTTGAGTGGTAACTATTAAGGGGGGAAAAAATACTCTCAGTCTATCCGACCTATCCATAATTAAAAATCCAAACGACGAGATTGAAGTTTAGTCTGCCTGCTCACTGATACGGGTATGTCAGTGTTTTAGTATTATTAAGCACCGCGTCTTAATAACCGTTAGGGTTATACGCATTAAGTACTAATTACGCTAATGGATTAGGAATTGGGAAGGGTGAATTAGAGGAAGTGAACCCGCATTTGCGTGGAAGTAGAGTGGAAAACCATTTAGGAAAAACCACCCCCAGTTCACCCGACCGAGATTCGAGCCTCGATCTCCCCGTCCTCAGCAGTCGAGCTCAACACGACTAGCGCGTTAGCTAACTACGCCACCGAGGCGGGTATGTCAGTGTAACTAATGGTTTTAAATGAGAGTGAATCACCGCGCGAGTAAGGGGATGAGGGAGCAATTTTTTTTATATGGACCAAAAATAAAAAATTGTTTGAATAGTAGTCTACAATAATCTAAATTGATGATATTTATACATCTTTTTACTGTTTTTATTATAAAAAATATATTTTTGAAAGCTAGTGTAACGGTATCCCATTGTAAACGATTGCTTACAATAAACAACTAGTTTTCGCAACATGCTATATCTAAAATTTACTCATTACTGTGAGCCTACAATTGGGGTAGGCTCTGGTAGGTATAAAAAACAACTCTAAATATGTATTTAGTGTCAATATTATCCATACGTTCAAGAACAAAAAAAAAAGGGTAGAAGAGAAAGGGGGAACACACCCCTTGTTTACGTGAATACACGGCTGGATTTTCAATCACATCAACATAATTTCCACCATGAGAGGGATTGGGGGATCTACCAACAATTCAAACAACAGATATCAACGATGCTAGGGGTGAAGCCGTCAATGTTGGTAAGCCTGCCCTGATCGTTGGTAGGCCTGCGCCTCTCCACGGGAAAGGGGGGGGAGACACACACAAGGGAAATCACCGGGAATGGGTCAGGTGACGTCATTGGTAGTCCAAACGCCGATGGCGCGAGGTTTGTGATGGATAATGTTACCACCCATGTGACAAACAAATATGGGATTTGGTGGGGGAGGGGGGGGGGAGGGTTGAACGACATTTTAGTGATGAACTTCGTGTCGTATCAGTATTTAATGGAGGTAGTAAATTGAGGGTGGCTTTTGTCGTGATAGTTTGCAGTGAATGCGTCCGCGTTATTGAATAGGATATAGTCAACATTTTGTAAATGAATCTCAGTTCAAACAAAAGCTACTGTTGTATTTATTTGATTGTGGTTTTAGTTTAAACTACTAAAAATTAAGAACGTATTTAAAATTAATCTCAAATTTCTATTGGTGGTGTCCTCAAAATATGTAATTTTGCTTGTCCGATTCGTTTATCACGGGGATCATATGGTATTAAAACACCATTGGACCTAAGTATTAAAATACCATTACGTGTAGTATTTTAATGGTAGATTCCGATCTCCATAATACATCCTTTTAATACATATCAAATGGTGTTATTTAATAATATTGATAGTTAAAATACTGTTGTCTCTTTAGATTTGCTCATTTCAGTGATAATGTCTTATTGTTAAAACAAAAATCATGTAAGAACTATGTTATATTAACAAATTTATGAATTATCCTTTTTTGACTGTAAAAAACTTATATTTCCGATAAAAAAAGGTTTATCATAAATTCCTGTAGATGTATTTAATTAAAATGCAATCGAAGATATACTACCATTTGAATGTTCGTTAGTTATTTTTTTAGCACCGCGTCTTACTACCCGTTTGGGTTTTACGCTGTTCGTTAGTTCATGGTCATGTAAATAAGACCAAACAAACTCTATTAAATAATCTTCCCTTCAAATATCCTACAATATCGTGTAAAATATACAAATAAATCATAGACAAACCTAAAATTGACGTTCATGTACGTGAAATGTCTGTCGAGTATTCATAAATGAACTAACATAAAGTTTCCTTATCATTTGCGAATATAAGTCATAAAGCCAGCTGAACATTTTCAAGTTATTCTAGAAATACACTTTTTTATTTCAGTCAAACAAATTGTCTTATTCAAAAGTCAAGATCCTTTTGAGAATGGAAGATTATTCACTTGGAAAACAGTAAGATGTTTAATATTTCAAGTTTTTTTTTAGTTCTACTAAAATGCCTTATTTTGTTTCAAAATGGCGTATTCTTCCTTAAAGATTTTCAGGAAATAGAATTTCTTCGCAAAGACATTTGTTCCTCTTAGTGAATTTCTTCACACAATCCTTCGTAACATCTTAAGTCTGCTTCTTATACTTTTTTTTTGACTCGTTCTAACGTAGTACGGTCCTCCTTTGAAATACCTTTTATTAAAGACTCATCCGAATACTTCATTATTTTACACGAATGACTTTTTTGTTTCTGCCAGTGAACACAGACAGCGCAGCGTTCTAGACGCCTTTGTTAAAAATCTTTCCAACTTTCCCCGGCATCTCTCCATCCCATCAAAACGTACAGATGGGCCATTTTCTTTTTCTTACCAGATTCCCTTTAGACAAAAGAATTTTCTCAAGTTCCGCCTAAAGAGATCTACTTTATAATTTTTTTTATTTCATGTTCTCATTTAGATAGCTTTTCTTGGTTTTCAAGTGATGATGACAGTTCTTTCATAATATGTAAGGTTTATAGACCAGAGACAAATTATATATCAACTGTTATTATTATTATTATTATTATTAAGCAGCGCGTCTTACTACCCGTTCTGGCTATACGCACCTACGCTAATGTGTAATGGTAGGGTGGTTGTGAGATGAAATGGGGGAACTACTAAAGTTTAACGTGGAATTCGAACCAGTCTTGTCAGAGTTGAGGGAAGAGTTTGGCAATCAGATAAAGCTGTGCTGGGACCAAGGATTGAGCCTCGGACCCCCAATCTATTAGTTGAAAAATCCGTTTGGTTTAAAAATAAAATACTATGATGGCAAATGTGTACATATGGCTCTGAACTATTCCTTAGTTTAAGACATAATATTTTTCTATTTCATATGTAGGTACTTTTACTATATTATTGTCAGTAAACTACACGAAATGAAGTGAAATAATCAGTGGTGGCTCGTAGCTAAAATTAGTGGGGATGCTGCTCCAGAAAAATGTTAGCCTTTGTTTTAAAATTGTGTAAAATGAAAAAAGCATGTATAAAAAGAAAATTTAATCTAGAACTTGGTAAAATCTTAACCAAAAACAACACTTCTTTACTAACATTAACTTAAATTGTTACAGTTCAAGCTTGATTTATTCATTTTAAAATTAAATCCATTATTATTATTTCAATTTGCGCAAAAATTTAAATAATTTTCTGCTTGCTCTATGGATGACAATTGAGAAAAATTTTCTCCATTGAAAGTACTAATAGCGCATTTAGTCTTTCTGTTAAATAAAAGAACAAAAAAAAAATGAATCAAATAGAATAGCTGGAAGTAGAATAATAATCTAATTCTACACTTTTCTACACTTTATCACACTCTAGAATATGGTACATGGTATTTAAGCACAACAAACGCTGAGAAAAAAAAAACTTCCTTCCACCATCACACCAGAGCCGGCACTGTGAGAGCAACAGTCCTCTTGCTACCTGGCAGCCCGGCCTTCCCCCTCTCCTTCTTATGTGCGCATGCGCACAACAGTCAAACACCAAGTCACTGGCACTGTGAAGCGCATAGTTTCATACAAAGATTTTTGTATCTTTTTCATAAACTGGGGGATGGCTACTGAAGTACTGACATTAAAACTTAAGGAATATATATTGTACTACAAAATTAAAGAAATAATTAAAGAAAAAAGGACTCGTTATATTAAATGCTATCGATAATATCAAGTGTAAATAGGGGCTGCTGCAGTTCCGCAGTGCCTTTACACTAGCCGCCACTGGAAATAATATACAGTATATTTGTAAAATTTTAAATAATATAAATTAATATTCTGGTCCGGTTTAACATAGAAAACAAAAGATTACGTTAAATAAACAAGTATAATTTGTTAGTAGCTGAAATTCCACATAACTTTGATGTGTGCACCACAATGGCTATCGATATCAACCTCTTATTGAAGTCAAGACATTTAACAAAAATGTGAAGTTAATACTCTCAAGCCTATTTGACTAACTCTCACAATTTAACCCAGGCAGCAGTAGGCAAGTTGATTATAGTCGGGTTTACTTGACGGGAATCTCGTCGTTTGGATTCCTGCTAGATGTACTAATAGTTGTTTTTACTAAATGGATTTCCACTTTAATTTTACCCACATGCAGGTACATTTATTCTAATTTGTATCCTCCTCATAAATATCCATTTATTTTTTAGCACCGTGTTTTACCACACGTTCGGGCTATACGTATATGTACTAATTACGCTAATGATTTTGGGGCTTTGGAAGGTTATATTTAAAGGAAATGTACCAGCCTTTTCATGGAGTGAGACAAGAAAACCACTTTGGAAAAAAACACTCTTGGCACATTCAACCGGGATTTGAACCTCGATCTCCCCATCATCGGCAATATAGTCTACTGTCAGAGTAGTGCATTAGACCATGCAGCCACCGAAATTTCATTTATTCAGATATCATATTGTGAGGTATATTTATTTAAATAACAAATTCAAATTTTACTACACACCGAGAAGGTTTTTCTACTATCTTAATAAAGTGCGTGCCCCCGCTCCCCCATTTATTAAAACCAATTTTGAAACTTCCAATTTTTGAATACAATTTGTGTCATTTGGGGAGGTTGCCTTAACTGCGTGAAAGTACTTACATTTTATATCACAATTAGAAAGGTTTTTATATTAGTTTAAAAAACTTCAAACACAGATATTGATTTTTTAAAAATACTTAAAAAAACTTTCATTTCCAGCTCTGACCACTTTCTGTAATCCAATTTAGATTTTAGTAATTTAAACTCTTCTGGCTATTTGGGAATTTTTCATTAAAATCAGCAAGCAAGTCTTACCCAATTAGTGTTTTTAAATGCAGATGACCAGAGGACTAGTAAAGACGTTGTGTAATATATATTATTTAATTTCACCAAAAATTCCATCAACATTACAAGTCCAGGTAGTATGTGACCTTTAAAGAACACTTCTGAAGGGTAAACTTGTTGGAGGTCAGCCTTTATCGTCATAACGACCACTTGAAGGAACCTTGGGAGGTCCTCAAAGGAACCTCCTTTACTAACCTGAGTAACCACTACAAAACCCCCTGCGTTTTCCCTGGTCCTTTACTAACCTAAAGGACCACTACCCCCTACCCCCCACACGTTTTCACTGGTTCCTGTGTCACTATAACGAGGTGAACTTATTCAGTTATGAAGGATTACTCCGTAAACTGCTGCAATTATCAGGCCGGGTTTAATGTTAGTCTAAAGTCGGGCTTGTTTATCTCATTTTCATTTTAAATATAAGTTTAGAGCATAACAAAGATTATTCCAGCGTGGAATTTATAAACTAGTTTAAACTAGAATAACCAAATGAATTAAAAGATCAAATGGCAAAAACATTAATTTATTATTTATGTTAAAAGACAAATTAAGACACAAATGTGAAGTTGTAACAGAAAAAGACATAAAAGTGATTCTTTAAAAAACAAACAAATAAAATTGAAAGTTAACTTATAAATTTCAAACAAAAGGTTTACGACCAACAATTTTAAAGTTCTCCTTGGTACAGTCTCGAACTAGTCATGGTATTTTAAAGCAATTTTTGCAATAAATAAGTTATTATGAATTAAATCTTTGAAAAAAACCTTACCTGACACCAAAAGTGAGTTTACAAACGAGCGCAATGTTTGTATAAATAATATAAATATTTTTTTCGAATAGTTTAGCAATTTAGAGACTACCTTATTTCACTTTCATACAATTCTTGGACCCCTAGTTTTAAATCCCCCCCTTTTCAACTTTTTTTTATATTGGTTGACCTTTTTAACAATTTTCCTAATTTAAGCTTTCTTCTACGCTTAAAGGAAGATTTTCGAATAGCTTTGGAAGGATTTCAAACTACTCTACACCCGTACCACCCAACCCTTTTAGGTCCACACATTCCAATTTGGAAAATGCAATACTTATTTGGTTTACTGATATGGTTCAATGCGTGCCTATAAAATTTAAATTTTCAGTTGTGCTGAAAATAGTTTTTCTTTAGCAATGCCTCTCACTAACCATACGGGTTATATTCTTATTATGATAATTAGTTAGAGATGAGGAAGGTTGAATTTAGAGGAGGGATGCCCACATTGGCGGAGAGAGAAAGAATGGGAAACCATTTAGGAAACACTAACCTCAGTACACCCAACCGAGATTGATTCACGATCTCCACGTCATCGGAAGTATAGTATATTGCGAGAGTAGTGCCTTAGACCATGCAGCCACTGAAGCTATTTCAAAATTAGTTGTATAAATCTCAAGCTCTTACACTTCTCAAGTTTTAATTTTGAAATTTCATTTATTCAGATATCATATGGTGAGGCATATTTATTTAAATAACAAAATCAAATTTTACTCCACGCCGAAAAGGTTTTTTCTACTATCTTAATAAAGTGTGTCCCTCCCCCCCCATTTCTTAAAACCAATTTTGAAATTTCCAATTTTCGAATACAATTTTTCTCATTTAAGGAGGTTGCCCTTAACTGCGTGAAAGTACTTACATTTTCTATCACAATTAGAATTTTTTTATATTAGTTAAATAAAAATTCAAGCACAGAACTTGATTTTAAAATTTTAAGAAATGCATACTTAAAAAACATTCATTTCCAGCTCTGACCACTTTCTGTCATTCAATTTAGATTCTAGCAATTTAAACTCTTCTGGCTATTTGGGTATTTTTCATTAAAATTCAATAAAAAGATTAACTATTTACTATAAAGGGAAGTGTTTTATATTTGGAAACTTTGAAGGGAACACCTTTCCATTTTATGAATTTTATTTTGAAATTTAAGAATGTTCAAAATTTCATTGTATTTTGGGGTTATCTTTACACCAGACTGACAAATTTAAACCTTATACCACACTGATAAGTAGTTTTTTCTTTTGGTTTTAGGAATTTAGATGCCTCCCTATTTCAACTACCCCAACTTATAAAGAGAATATATTATTGCATTGATTTTGATATTTGAAGTGATCTCTCTCTATTTATGTTACATTTAAGATTTCTAACCCAGCTTAAGGCTTTTACTTGAGTACCCCCCTCCCCTTAGACCTTATATTCCGTGATGTCATTCACAAACTTGAGCTTATTCTGATTATTTTAAGTAGTACCTTTACAATCCTTACTAATTTCATTTTTCTACCACAATTAGAAAATTTTTTAATAATTTTGCCAAATTTAAACCACATCTCCCATGCCTTTCCCTTCCCTCCCAATATGTCCAGCTAACACTGGAGAAATTTCAAAATTCAAGACTTATTTGGTTATCAGGAGATGTCCTTATGCTTGCGACATAGAAACCCATTCTTCCGAAGAAACTTGATCGTATTCTGTCTAGGTGTCAATTTTGAACTAATTTCATACTGGGAAAATATTTGATTTCTTTGAACCAACAAAGTTTTGCTATAAAAACTGAAAAAATATTAACAGTGTCTCCCGTTCTCTACACTCCCGCCCTTAACTTTGTAGATTTACTTGAACCATCATAGCAGCTGATTTTAAAAGAATTAACTTTGTACGATTTCTACCGTTGGCAATGGGGATTAAGTATTTATATTTGTTTCATATGAATTATTTTTGCTTAGGTTGCCCGATTAATTTGGATGATTACTGTAAGTAACTGATCACTAATACTTACATTGATGTGTACGGGTTGGATAAAAATATATTGTCCAATCAACCTGACATAATTTGAAAATGATCTTGATTTTAGTCGAAAATAAATTATAGAAATAATACATTAACATCTCTTATATGATGGTAAAAGAATTTTTTGAATTACTCTACTTCCTATTTGAGTTCATTCCAATAAGAATAAAAATACCTTTGACAATAATTGATATAGATTTGATCTATCTTTAACCCCTGCAACTGCTGTGGGTAAGCAAGCCCGGAATCCACTAAGCTTGGCAGGTTATCTATCAGTCCTCAGGGGCACATACCTCGCTAGATGACGGAACTATTGCCTGACGCCTCATGCTCCATTTTGCATGTTTTTTTAAATAGCTATATTCAGGCATAACTTATAGTAAGATATAATCAAATTTCTGGATTTTGTTTGAATTTTTCTATTTTGTCTTTTGTATTAAACACAAAGTTAACCATTTTCATAAATGTAAAAATTCTAGAAATTGATAATTCAAAACGTAAAAAACTACATTTTACTATAAATTTGATTTTAATATAAAGATAATTAAAACGAGTGAAATTTTAATATTCTTAACTACTAAAATTAATTATGGATTTGGCCTAACGTATGAGTGAAGCATGACCGTCAGCATTGGATGACTCCTGGATAGCTCAGTGGCTAGACCATTGGTATTAAGCCAGAGGTACCAGGTTCAATTCCCCTGTCCAAATGCGATTTAAAAAAATTTAAATGATATATAAAAATTAAGATTCACAATTGGTGTAATTAATATTTTAGTTATGGCTAAGAAAACCCATAAATTGGTTCCACAAACTAACTAATTTAATATTCACGTATAGACTAGTCTTAAATGTCAAGATAATAAATTTCTGCTATTAAAGCTAGGGCTCTGATGTAAAATATGCTCCCTTATGTTAATTAATAAAAAAAATAGCATTATAAATTAAAGTTCAATCTTATATATACACACACAATAAAATACTGCGTGATTAATTAATTATTTAGTAGACTTTTTCTAACTTTGTGCTGGGAATTTAGTATTTGAAGAAATTATCTTTCCTTTTTTTTATGTCACTGTGTCTGTGTACCGTTCGGTGACATGCATGCAAAATAATAATTTAAATGTGCTAAGGATTGTAAAGTTTTAATTCAAATTGTACCTACATTTTCGTGGAAGGAGAGTGGCAAACTATTTAGGAAATGCCACATTCGGTACACCCGACCGGGAAACGAACTCTGGACTCCCCATCATCCGCAGACCTGTTAATTGCAAGAGTGATGCCTTAGACCATCCTACCACCAAAGCGGGTCTTATTTTAATTATTAAAATGTTTAAAGTAAAACTGTTATTAAGGACTAAATCTTATGGGGTAAAGATAAAAAGAGGTAAATAATTGAAAATTACTTTCACCATTAAGATTGATAATTGGCGAATCAATGGAACACGCCCGTTGATAAAAGCATCAGTAAAATACCGTATGGATCTTTAGTTCGAATCTCAGTTGGGTGTAGATGCAGTGGCTCCCCACCAGACATATATTATTACTCTGGTAATTTGAGAGTATTTACTCTAGACAACTTTTCACGTCCCTTTTTGAATGAACTGTTCTTAACACTTGTGATGAACGTATAATAAAAATAAAAAACAATGGAACACGGTGGTTCTCAGCTAAGTCATCTGATAATATTAATTTTTACTCTACTTTTGGTTTTAATAGAAATATCTGCCAAACGGATGAAAACCTCAACTAGACAGAGAGGTAAAAGTTAACGTACTGTCTGTGATTCCATCCATAATCACGTACATTTAACCTACCTTCCTAACTCGGCGAATAAAAAAAAAAGTTAAAAAAAATCCCTGCCCACTACTTCGTTAATTTACATACAAATTGAACATTTCCCTCCATTTTTGTTCGAGTTGAGAGTGTGAGAGAGGGATGGTAGGAAAAAAAAAGTGGAAGTGTTCGGAGGGATGAAAAAAAGAATAAGGGCAAATTGTGACAATTCGTTGAACATTTAACAGGGAAGTGGAAGATAGAAGTGCTCTTCGATTGGTCGTAAGGGCTAGCTAGTACTGAATGAAGAAGTTAAACATCAAAATTATTTGAACTAGAGTAGAAGGGGTGGGTGAATATAAGGAGATAACCAAACAAAATTAGTCTAATAATGGCCGCTATAAAGGCGGTGTTTATAATTGGTTAGCGGCATTTTTTTTTACATAGGGATGCAAAAATTAATATATCTTTAATTCTGAACTAGATATCAATGTCTAGGTCATTCCATAAATTGAATGACCGAACGAATCGAGGCTATGTTTTAACTTCACCGTTTGACATTTTGTACGTTTTTACAAATATTTTTTCCGCGATAGCTGTCAAATTCATTGACCAATTTTAACGGACCTAGCCCATACTTCATGTGCATATGTTTTCTTAATCTGGTTATCCGTTTAAAGAGGGCAGTAACACAAAAATCTGTACGTCTGTTTCTTTGTTCTGATTTAGATGTCAAATTGATGGAAAATGTTTAACGAAATTTGGCAAATACATTTTTTCTAACCTCGGCTGAACGATGTGTGTACTTGGTTTTTAATATGATTATCCTTTTAATTATGGTGGTAGCTTGAAAGGTCTTTTTCTTAATAAATTCATCTCACATGATTTGAATTTATAATTCTAAGCATTCGATCGAATACCAAAGACATAGTTGTTTTTTTTAAATTTTTGATAATTATATAAAATGCGAAGATTATGTTCTAAGCCACGAGAACCAGGGCTATTCTCTGTTAATGATATAATGTAATATTGGCTATAGTTTTAATATTTTTCTACCCAACTTGATCAGTAAGGAAAAATATCTACTTTAATTCCAAGTATAAATAAAATTATAGGAGAAATTATAAGATATATATTTAGGTTGTGGTAATTATAAGAACATGAAAGGAGTGAGGGTCTACTGTTCACAAAACTACTACTAATATGAAAAACTAAACATGTACTAATTTTAAAACATTCATTTTGATAAAAATAGAATTTTGGTTGGAATGTTAATTGGGGACGGATATACTGCGGTTTATTTAAAACATGACCCTGAGCAGCTTAGTGATTTCGTATTAGCACAATAGCCCAAAGGTCCCAGGCTCTACTTACAAATCCAGGTGTAGGTTTACAAATATATTTAAACAATAATTACATTAAATGTAAAAACTTTCTTCAGCTATCTTTGCATGGAAAGCAAGTTTAACTGATTTTGTTAAAAAGTTTTTGTTTTATTGACTCGCACCAAATTTAAGTTACTTTGATCAATTATAAACATTTTAAAAAAATGATATGCTTTAAAAAAAAAATTTCTGTCATACTAATTGATGTTTATTTTCAACCAATTTTTGGTTAAACTCAAATAATGGAATAAAACCAAACACAATTTTTATATAACTCCCGTAACGAGCCTACACTTCTTTAATTATTTATCGATATTCTCACCTCCCTCTTTATGCCGGAATCACAATCAAATTAATGTTTGAGTAAAGTCAAGGTTTTCCTCCTGTTTTTAAATGGAAACCATAACAATGCACTTAACCTAACGTTTACGTCACGTTCCCTTAACTTAAGAGTTGTACAGGAGAAAACATACAAGTTACCTTACGTGAAGTGTACCACGTGTTTAAAATCAGCCAGCCAATAACATTGCAAGCAACGTCGACACGGCTATTTATTACGTAATTTGTTTATTTCAGGTGTTTAGGCGACTTCATCGGTGTAGTATGTTTGTTTGAGTCTCACGGACAACTAAACGTCATGGCCTCTCCGTATATTTGATTATGTTAATTCAGAGAGCTTCTACTACAGATACTTAAATAAACACTAACTACGTTAGTTTTATTTTAGTAAACAATTTGCTTTCAAAAATTTAAAAAAAAAATTTTTTTTTAATAAATAAAAAAAAGTTTTTGCGTTACCTTAAGTCAATTTTGTCACACATTAGCTTTATTCAGTTGATTATGATCTCGGCATTTCATCAAGCAGTAAGCTCAGTAAGTGACTCATCACATATCCTACTACACGTCAGTACAAACCACAACTGAGGAAGATCATAATTACACCAAAATTATATTTTATCTACTAAGGAGCTAAGTTTTAGTGTTTGTTTCAAAAGAGAGCTACACATGTTTGTTGGTGGCGGGAAATATTTTAAAGATTATTTTTACTTTAAAAAATTGTTTTCAGATTTTCAAATTGAACGAGAATAAGAATGTATTTGTTTGGATTTAAAACTTTTTAATTACTGTGGTAAAACGATTGATTACTCTTAAGCACATAAATTAAGAAAAATACTAGAGTTATGAAATAAATTACTGCTTGAAAACTATGAATTAAATAAAAAAAATTAGGACCTCGTATTACTACCCCTTCAGGTTTTACGGTGAAAAATATTCATAATTATATCAATACATAGTAATAACATACTATTGACGTTAGTTGAGTTTTATGTGTGTAAACTTATTGATCTAAATTATGTCTTCAGAGATTAACATGTTTAATTAGTTAATATCCTCAAGAAAGCTATATATTTTTAAATAAAAGATCTCTCAAGAACTAGTAATTTTTTTTTTAAATTTATGACCAAGAATACAACATTCCATATCATATACCAATCACAAAGATTAATTTACATTTTTACATTTGACTAAATATATATTCACGTGTAAAATCGAATGTTACTTTTGCCTTAACACTGTACTGACCAAATGTTCTAAGGAATTATTTTATTTCACTATATTACAAAATTTCTGATTACTTCTACATCTTTACTGTACTATTTTCTTTCGAACCGTACCACCAGTCTGAAAGGTGGGGGAGGGGGGGTGTTGATTCACCCTCCTCACTTCACGAAAGAACACTGACCTCCTACATACATAATGTTAGGTCCCCACGTCAACCACCCGAACTACATCTTCCCGCGGGAGAAAACCCTTCGCTAGCCGCCCAGGTGCTCTCGCCAAGATTTATGGGAAACACTAGGCGTCCGATGACGTAATATCGGCACAACACTTATATGTTCAAAATGGAATGTCTATAAGAAATTACTGGTTATTTTCTCAAATTTTAATTGCGAAAGAATTGTTACTATTTGGTTAAATGTGATTTCAGATTTTTAGTTTTAGCTGTAATTCAAAAGTGAGTTGTATTCGTGCTTTTGGATATCCGGACGTACTTGATAAGTTTGGTACATGAGCCAGTGAGTATCTGAATAGGCGATTTAGTTATGATAAGAATTTTTTTAAGATACAGATGGAAATTGGTACTATTCCTCAATTTTAATAGAAAGCAAAAAGTTTAGGACGCTAATAAAATCAACACTGGGTGGGTTGTTTGAAACCTGGTATAAATATAGTCTTAACCAATCCTGATAGAATTGGAGTAATTGTCAAGTGCGAGCAAGCACTCATGAAATAACATATGCATTTCTGTACATAGCTTGGAATTTTAAAACGCTTGGCTCTGATGGTGCTTATGTACCCCCCCGTTATAATAATATCGGAAAGTTCATGAGAGATTGAACTTTCATCTTGACTCACATCACTCCAATATTTCATTATTTCTCCTTTACTACAATCAGCAATGCCCTCTCAATTGCCTCAGTTTTCTTAGTTATTTTCCCTTTACTTTAATTAGTTTATGATTTACATTTGTGTTTGTGAGTCTAATGACCTCTTGAATCGACGCGTCTATTAATTCTAAACAATAATATTTATTTTTATTTGTGCAAAACAATCAGACATGTTCCACTCCTGTCAGATTATATACTCGAGCCTTAAAAAGGGTGAGTTTAGAGAGGGTAGGGGACAAGGTGGGAGAGTAGACCCTCCTTCATTGTCCTCTCACACTCCTATCCCGACGCCACCGTGATGAAACTATCGTGACGCCGCAGTTTGATTGTTTGTACAATGTCTCCAGTAGGAGTAGCGCCACCTCATTCTCTCAGACAAACCATACCACTATAAGCTGTTGTTTACTCATCGAGATGGGGAAATCAACGCAAGTCAAACACACAGCGTGACGTGTGTGTGTGTGTGTGTGTTGGTTTGATAGGCAGAGGGTTGATCTCTACCCCACTACCCGCTGTTATACACACGCCCTCAATCCCTTACTATTCCATAGACGCCGGCACAATGACCCTAGAACATTGGGTTCACCCAACTATGTGCAGACATCATTTTGCGATATTTCTTGCGGTCATGATGTCATGAATGTTGGTCTATTCCCGGTGAAGATAGCTCCTCGCTGATCACTCGGCCTACATCAGGATTATTTTAACTCCAAATTAGTTCTTGACCTTGTCCAAAATTTATTATTAAAGTGGGGTTGAAAGGAAATTGAACTAAGATATGTAATGTTGGCAATTTTCAACGCAAGATACTCTCTGAGCCAAAATGAATGAAATATTTTTTCAATGAATACATTTGGTATACATTTTTACACAGAGTAACCACAACTTCTCTTATATACCTTTCATAGGGATTGCAGTATTTGATCAGACATTTTTAGTAAAGACAAAAAATTCTGTTCAAATGTCACTATGCTCTTGAAAGATTTTCAAAAGCATTTGCGATCACTATAGGTGGAAAATATAACTAAATGAATCTACTGAAGCAAAGTTGTGTTTGTTACCCATTTCAGTGGTCGCATGGTTTAAGGCGTCGCTCGTGTTGGACCGGTTTGTTGATGACTGGGAGATCGGGGTTTGAATCCCAGTCGGTTCTACTTAGAGTGTTTCTTCATAAATGGTTTCCCTCTGTCTTCCCATGCAAATGCTTGTAGATTACCTCTACACTGCTTCCTTTCTCATCCCTAGCCCATTAGAGTAATTATAAAATATGCTTACAACCTGAACAGGCATTAAGATGCGGTGATAATATATATATTCATAATTTTACTCCATTAGTTTATGCAGCCAAATGTATTGTTATTAATATTATTTAGCACCACATCTTACTACCCGTTCAGGCTATACGTTTAAGTACTAATTACTCTGATGGATTAGGAATTGGGAATGTCTGATTTAAAGGAAGGAAATCCGTATTTGCTTTTACGGAGAGTGGAAAACTATTTATGAAAAACCACCCCAAGTTCACCCTACCGTGATTAGAATCTCGATATCTCCGTCCTCACCAGTCTAGTGCACTAGCCAACTACACCACCGAGGTGGGTTAGCCAAATGTAGATAGCCTCAATGGGTACATGTGGTACAGTACATATGTTCTCCAATAATGATAATAATAAACACATTAATTTTCAAATGGCTTCAGATTTTTAGATGCAACTTCTGGACACTAACTTAGCGATTAAGTTAGCCAGAATGTCTTTTTCTTCAATTTTGACATGTATACACACGGCTGTGTCGCACTTAAAACATAAAATTGTTAAACATAGAATTACTATTCTTTATAATTTCAATTATTTTAATTAAATTACGCCCATCTATTGTGTAAAGAATTACACCTCATAAGTCCACCAATCTCTCTCAAAGCAACAATGTGTGTTTTGGAATATTACATTTTTTGGTTTCACACAAATACTTAACAGCGCGTTTCAGAAATTAGTTTTCATTCCCCGATTTAATTTGGTTATAATTAATTTTAGAACGATTAAAACATGTATCAAGGCACACTAATAAGGGGGGAGAGAGGGGCCTATTGTAGTGCTGTTAAAATGATGTTGAAATTTTGATAACCTAAGTTTAAAAATATAGTTTTCAAAATATTCTCACCCTGCTTTACCCCAGGCTAATGCGGGTGTACTACATCTAAAACTATCCTCCTAATTTTTGCCCTTAAGATTAAGTACTGTAAGTCCTTAATAACCATGGCGTTGAACGTATATTTTTTCCGCCGCCTCTTAAAACTCATTCTGAAAATACGTAGGCCAAATAATTGATACCGTAATCATTAGACTGGGGATAGTGATCAAGGCAATATTATGACATAAGAGAAAATGTAACAGAATTTTTGTAGAGGAATAGTTGGGAAATATTTAGAAAAATACAACTTTAGTACATCCAGTTCGGTATTTGATCCCTATCACAGGAAAACCAAAAATAGCACGAGATTGATGAGTTAGACTAGGGTTCGGCAAACATTATGATGTCGTAGACCGTATAAGGTTAAAAAAAATATGGGCCAACTTGAAAAAAAAAAGTTTAGAGCAAAAAAGTGTAGCTTTATATTTATAATATATTATTATTATTATTAGCACCGCGTCTTACTACCCGTTCGGTTTATATGCACTTACGAAAATGTGTAATGGTAGGGTGATTGTGAGATTAAATGGAGGACCTACAGTTTAACTTGGTATCCGAACCACGGTGGAGGCCTTGCATTCCACACATTCACAAATTGTGATTAATACACGTCTTGTCGGAGGTGAAGGAAGGGTTTGGAAATCAGATAAATCTATGACGGAAACAAGGTTTGATATCCGGACCCCCAGCACAGAAGTCTGACACCTTAAATTACCCCTAGACCACAATGTTACCTTTATAATATAGTTATTAGTCTATTTTTACGAACATAGTTGTTGGTTTGCCAAAAAAAAAATTTGCGGGACAGATAGAATTAATCGGTGGACCTGATCCGGCCTGCGGGCCATTTGTTGCTAGTTACGGCGTTAGACCAAGCCACCACCAATCTGGTTCTTTACGTACATTAATAATTTTAATGAGGTAGTGATGAAGATATAACACTAGATGAAATTCATCCAAATTTGCGTTGAGGGAAAGTGGAGTACCAATTCGTGAAAAACACATTCAGTATTCTCAGGATTGATTCGATCCCCAACCTTGCCTTCATTGGGAAACCCAACTATTTGAGCCTGACATTCAGTCCGCGTGCCCACCTATGTGTTTTCCTATCCCTGACGGTCATGTTGTTATTGGGAATGAGTCTGTACCAAAACCGAACAATCTACGCGCGCGCGTAACTTCCTCTCACGCAGGCAGGAGAGACGAGCACACGCACGTACACGCCGAAAGTCACGTGACTTGGTGCTATCGATCGTCACTTGTTTAGTTTGCCCCGGCTGCAGGCGAGGCGGAGGGCTCGTTTGACTACCTCCCTCATCCTCCAGAATCCCCTCCCCCGCACTGAGCTTTAGTGGGAAATAACAAGAGGGGGTTACTGTCATTTTATCATCAGATTAAATAATAATACTCTTAATACTAACAATTAGGATCTTAACGTGAGCTCTGAAGATTCATAAGTTAATAACACGTCTCGACTTTCAAATGAGATGGAATAGTACACATTCAAAACGAGACTTGAAAATTAATTAGCTTGAAACTAAATATCCGTTATTATTAGTTTTTAAACACTAGGTGTGGATCAGAAAATCCAATACAAGATTTATAAACGAGCTTATCACGGAACAATAGAACCAGTACAAGACCTTTAGTTAGCTTTTAATGGAACAGAAAGAACCGATACTGAATTTAAAAATCACTTATTATGGAATTTAAAATCCAGTACTAAATTTATATGCAGTAGAGTCTCGGAAACTCGTCACTCGATAACTTGAAATTCCGTTTAACTCGACACGCGTACATGCACACAGTTGTTGCACCAGTCATCACAATCGAAGGTCATTCAACTGTATAACCTCTAAGTTTTTTTGTGTGTAATTCAAGTAGAACAAGTGCTGTGTTTGTTAGTTTTTCAATTCAGTAAAGTGTTATTAGAATCAATACAATATTATATGTACAGTACTGTACTGCATTTCTGTATATTACACGTATGTATATACACTTATTATATAACACGTATTATATTGCACTGTACGCATATTACTGTTACTGTAACATACAATACTACAGTATACTACAACTATACCTATAATATTCGATACTGTACTGTGATTCATCCTTGTTTAGTAAACATGACATAGTAAACATGCATCTAATGCAAGTTCATTCGTAAAACTAGATATTTCAATAACTCGATATCATCTCATTCCACATTGAGTCGAGTTTCCGAGACTCTACTGTACTACCTTATTATAGAACATAAAATCAATTTAAAAATCTCTTAGCATGTAATAGAAAGAATCATCCTTGTCCACAGACAAGGATATAACAAGGATATAACAGATACCTAGCCTTACGGGAGTTTTGTTGCGCTCCCCGAGTCAGGTATGACTTAAAATATCCAGTGATA
>CABFOV010007548.1:0-27840 GCA_902141375.1 Timema poppense
TTACATTTGAATCTCGAATCTCTTTAAGGAATTATAAAAAATATTAACTAAATGTTAACAATATTTTTATAATCCATATATTATAACATTTATACATTCAGTTAAGTGTTAAAGTACTGGTCTGGGGCCCGGTTGTATATTTAATCCTATAATTATAATTGGTTCTCTGAGCCATCAATAAATAAGCAGTATTAGAGCTCTAGCCCAAATTTCACTGGGAAAAAAAAAAAGTACTATCGAATCAAAAATGTTCTCTCGAATTCTCGAATCTCAAATATCCTTAAGAGTTCGAGAGATTCGAAAGATTCGCGGGGCTACCCTAGGTTTTCTTTCCACTTAGGGTTTGCAAAAGTCACATTTTAAATGCGAAGGTGAAGTCCAAGCTAAACTTGAAGCATGCATTAGCAATGTTGAACCCAAAGTCAAAGATAAGATGTTTCTGTTTGTCATATAAACCTACTTTTAATTTTTAAATTATACACTAGGTTTATCTTGGTATAGAGAATAAATTATAGGACAAAATCGTAAAAAAAAGAGAGATAAAGATAGGGTCTAATTATGGCTTGAAACAAAATTTTCAAAAACAAGTTTTTAGTAAACTAAGTTAACTAATGTTAAAAAAGTTTTTCTTATAAAAACAAGTATATCGTCTTGATAATAATAAAAAACTCTTCAGAAATAGAATCTAAATTTAAAAAACGTATAACTTTTCTGAGAAATTACACATTTTCAAAAATTAATTGTGTGTCAATTGCCTTCAAATTATCTATATTTGTAAGAATCTAAAAATATTGTATTATCAATCATGAAACACAATTCCAAAATACCTAATTTGAACTGAATATTAAAAGACCATTGTTGAAATATTTCAAATTTTCTAAAATCTGTAATAAGTATGATGTCCTTAAATTAATATATTAAAGAAAAATAAACGTAAATTTATCCACCATGTAAAAATAATACCCATACCCATACCAATAATACCTATTTTAAACAAAATCATTTAATATTCTGAAAATTGAAAAGTGGCAACTGGACACGAAAATCGAACCCGGGTTCGATTTACGTGTACAGATGTCATTTTTGAATTTCCAGAATATGATATCTAGATGGAGAATTCCTCACTAAAAAGCTAAAATAATAGCTCCAGTTATTCGATTCTTAAAAATCATTTAAGCTTAAAAAAATGCAAACTTTTAAAAACTCAACCTTGTAAATTGCTTTAATTTTTTTTATAAAAACTAATATATAAAATTATTTATATTTATACAAAATTACCAGATACGCATTTTTAACTAAATCGTCAAAACTGTTTCTGTTATATTGCAAATGATAAACTAATCAGTTATCAGTAATTAAATAAATGTTTTACCAAAAAACAAGCAAAGGTGTGGTCTTATTTGTAATTTCTAAAACTCTCGATACATTTCAAACAAAATCAAAATAGTTTGAACCATTTTCGAAATATTTTGAATTTTCAAACAATCATGTCAGTAAACTACCCTTCAAAGAACTTTTTACCCAAAACCAAGAATACACTTTAATTTTAGAGGTCATAAATTGCTTAGATATCCATTTTAATCAAAATCGTTAAAACCAACTATGAAAAATTTGAAAGTCAAAAAAATCTCTTATCAGTAAACTACCCTGAAATTAAGAACTGGGGTTAGAAAAAAACGAGGCATAGCCATATAACATATAAATATAAGGTTTGAACAAAATCTATAAAAAAAAGTTTCATATCTGTGTCCAAGAACAGACAAACAAAAAGAAAAAAAAAATGAAGACGTTTACACAATTGTAAAGCCAATTTTTGGATTCTGGGTCACATAAATAAAACGCAAACTCTAACCATAATCTCGGGATAGAAAATTTTCACGATTACAAGACTTTTACTTTGCGAGAAATTCAAAAACAAAGCACACTATATTCTTTTATCCTCACATCAGAATGTATCTATTGATAAGTTATAGCTAGTATATAATCAATAGTAGGTATTATTATTATTGTTGTTATTATTATTATTAGCACCGCGTCTTACTACCCGTCCGGGTTATACGCACTTACGCTAATGTGTAATGGTAGGGTGATTAAATGGTAGGGTGATTGTGAGATGAAATGGAGGACCTACAGTTTAACGTGGAATCCGAACCACGGTGGAGGCCTGGCATAATAGTAGGTATTAAACTACTGTTTAGTGGTTGTTATAAATTGAAATATGTTGGGATATTTTGTATTTGTTCATAGCATAATGTAGAAGTTTTCTTCTTACTTCGAAATGTTTCGAAGAAATGAAAGTCATAGTGGGTGTCGAAGGTAAATCGAAATAGATTTGACCTTCGAACTAGTTATTTGGAAGCGCCCCGTCACACACCCCTATTCTCACCAAACTATTCAAACTAACACACTATTTAAGGTTTCTGTCTCGCTGACATTAATCCAATCTCACAGAAAGAAACGTTTAAATGTAAAATTTCATAGGATATAACTTATTAATTTTATGGTAGGATTCTGGTAGGAGGGACATTTTAGAAACCACAGACTTAAATCTTTTGCTGTCAACAATAATAACATTTTACTAAATTACTAGTGTTTTTCACCCGCCTCGGTGGCGTAGTTGGCTAACGCGCTTGTCGTGTTGAGCTCAACTGCTGAGGACGGGGAGATCGAGGTTCGAATCTCGGTCGGGTAACTGGGGGTGGTTTTTCCTAAATGGTTTTCCACTCTCCCTCCACGCAAATGCGGGTTCACTTCCTCTAATTCAACCTTCTCAATTCCTAATCCACTAGAGTAATTAGTACTTAAAGCGTATATAACCCGAACGGGTAGTAAGACGCGGTGCTAAATAATNAGTAATTAGTGCTTAAAGCGTATAACCCGAACGGGTAGTAAGACGCGGTGCTAAATATTATTATTATTATTATTATTATTATTAGTGTTTTTATCGGTATTGATACTATCTATGAAAAGGACTAGCTGACGTATTAAAGAAAATCGCTTTAGGTATGAAGCGTAAATGTCAAAATGTATCTTCCTAACTGAATCGGACTATAGCCACAGCTCCTTCACATTTGTTTTTAGTACCACGTCTTACTACACGTTCGGGCTATAAGCCTATGTACTAATTACACTAATGGGTTAGGAATTATGAAGGCTTAATTTGAAGGAAATGGACCCCGTTTTGTGTGGAGGGAGAGTGGAAAAATCATTTAGGGAAAACCACCCTCGGTGGACCCGACCGGGATCGAACCCCGATCTCCCCGTCATTTTAGTGGTTTAGTCCAACACTAGATTAGCGCGTTAGACCACGTGGCTACCTAAGGATAAACGAAACACGTACGGGTGGTCACGAAGACAAATGCGTCAGTCTCATCTAGCCAGCGACACACTACTACAGTATAGAGAAGAAAGGATAGGGAAGGGTTAGGATTTTGGTCGACAGAAAATTTGAAAAAAATACAATTTTTTTTTGTGGTCAACGTTGATATAATTTTACAATACTTCAAGTGTTATTTTATAAGTATTGTTAATACCTACCAAAAGCGACAGTTACAGATCACATGACTTTACGTAAACTTTTCTGTCTTCCTATGAAAAGTGGACTATACTTTATAAACACAAGGTTGACTTACAAACTAATTTAACTTCAAATAAAACCACAACAACCAACACGCCCGATGATTATATCCGCTCAACCAATGGGACAGGCGCTAAAATAGTACCCGCATCGTCGGGCAATCAGACTAAACGTGGAGCTCGTCAAGTAAGATTTTCCGGTGATAGGGGAGGAAGGGGTTCGAATCCCGGATGAGCTCACTGAGATATTCTATATTGGTTCAATTTTATAAATTTATTTGATGTATTTAACGTGAACCGACTGATTATGTAATCTCATGACTTATAAACTAACTTAAATATAGAACAGACACAACACCCAACCCCCATGCCGTTGATTCATTAGTCTGAAAGGGTAAACCCACAGTTCACCAACGCTACATTGTTTGGCTGAGTCGGGAAACAAACCCGGGACCCTTAGCTCAGTATGAAGACACGCTACCGACCGAGCTAAGGTGTTGGGCCTTTTATACTCTCTTTCGATGTAAATGCGGGAAAAATTTCTTCTAAGTTCTAATATCGCATTCTTACACTATTAGAGTAATAAACTGCAAATGGGTCGACCTAGGTGCTCTCGGGGTAAAGTGCTCGCCTCAGGACCCGATGTTCGTGGGTTCAAACCCAACTGGGGTCGAAGGATGTTTTCTTGAGAAATAAAAATCCGTAGCACAACTTCCTTCGGAGGGGAAGTAAGGCTATTTGTCCCATATCGATCGTGGCATACAATAATAACCCTAGAATATATGTGAAAATACCTTCCCTGGCAAAATTGGTGGTCACTTTCAATCTCCCTCATAGAAATTCCCGCGTGGTGATGTATTCAATCGGTTCAGATAGTGCACGTTAAATTACCTAAACGGGTAGTAAGACGCGGTGCAAATAAATCCAGCACCGTTTTTAGAACCAGATTTCAAACATAGTAGTTATAACCTCAGCCAGTTTAAATAAAATTACCTCTCGTACAAACTAATACGTAATTAATGAGGTAAGCAGCTCAGATTTTATAACGTCAAACAACGGCCCGAGAGCCACTTAACCTGATGTGGCACGTAATTTGGTCCTTATAAGCATTCATTGTTCACTTTCCAAGACGCGTATTGTGAGTAAAGTTTTGCTCATTAAGCCGACAACCCCTAAGATGAATTGTTCGACGCTGAGATGAGTCGACTACTTCTTCCACCACAAATTAGATGGATACTCTGTTCTGATACAGTGTAGACCTCCTGAAGACAATATGGGGTTATAATGACTTGAAAAATGTCTTTGAAATTATTGTTAATGTGCTTAGGCAAAAAAAAAGAGCACATAAAAAAAAATATTTTTGTTGTTAGTAGAATAAATGACAAAGCTTCATTATTCCACATAAGTTGCTGAAGGAATTTACCATAAAGAAAATTATAGTGTCATGGCTTTCCCAAGTAAATAATAATATTAATAAGAATTGCATAAAATTGTGATTTCAAGTCAAGGCCTTCAAATTTGGATCCGAGATTAAAATAAATGTTACAGCGCACCGCATTGGCTTTCTCTCGATTTTATCTTAAAATACAGGCATACATTTACTAAAAACTCGTAGATTTGTGGAGTGAAATAATAAGTCTATACATTGTTGTGGAAACCCTACACCATAGATCACCAATGAAATAATTTACACCGTCACTTAATCTATGGAACTATGCACATTGTTAAAGAAAAATTGAGAAATATCTTTGTTTACCAAAGAGGATAAGATTCAAAATAATTTTCAAATGGGGGTGACCTGGTGGTCTAGGGGTAAGGTGTCGGACTTCTGTGCTGGGGTGCGGGGTTCAATCCTCGGTCCCGGCACAGATTTATATGATTACCAAACCCTTCCTTCACCTCTGACAAGACATCATGTGAATGTGGGGAATGCCAGGCTTCCACCGTGGTTCGGATCACACGTTAAACTGTAGGTCCTCCATTTCATCTCACAATCACCCAACCATTACACACTAGCGTAAGTGCGTATAATCCGAACGGGTAGTAAGACGCGGTGCTAATAATAATAATAATAATAATAATAATTTTAAAATACCTTAATTAAAAAGTTTATATTATATTTGCTTACAGCTCATAAATTATTGATTTTATAAAATTATTATTATTATTAGCACCGCGTTTTACTACCCGTTTGGGTTATACGCACTTACGCTAATGTGTAATGGTAGGGTGATTGTGAGATGAAATGGAGGACCTACAGTTTAAACGTGGAATACGAACCACGGTGGAGGCCTGGCATTCCCCACATTCACAAGATGTCTTGTCAGAGGTGAAGGAAGGGTTTGGTAATCAGATAAATCTGTGCCGGGACCGAGGATTGAACCCCGNAGATAAATCTGTGCCGGGACCGAGGATTGAACCCCAGCCGCCAGCATAGAGGTCTGACACCTTACCCCTAGACCGCCAGGTCACCGATTTTATAAAAGTATATTTCAAATAAGATATATGTATCTTTAATATTACTATAACTTTTCAATGATAAGTTATTTCGTATCTCAAATAGTTGCGGAGAAATGATCAAAAGTAGAAAATATTTTCTCTGTTAAGTACCCTCAAAGTAATTTTTATTAGAAAATGAGATTTGCCATCTTTTTTATAGGCATAAACAGTGTCTAAATATAAAATTTAATTAAAACAGTTTGAGCAAATTTCGAGAAAATTGATTCCTTTTGCCCTTCAGTAAACTAACTACCTTTGATTTTAAGGTTAGATATTAAATATCAAAAAACCCTCGGTGAGATCTTATGGAAACAGTAGATAACAGGTTTGAGCCCAATCGGTAAAATATTTTTTGTTCTAGCCCGAGGTACAGACAGCATTGCGAAATTATTATTTTTTGTTTCAGGGGGTCATAAAACGTCGACATATATCAAAATCTCGAGTTAGATTTTTCTGACGATCACAATACTCCTCTCTCCGAGGTGTCGAGAGAAAGTAAAAAACTGCTATCCTTTATGATTACGGTATATTAAAATACTCAAAAGGATTCGAGCATTCCATCTTTAAGATATACCCAACTCTAAGTTAAAAATAAAGAAAATTTAACTATTTAACTATTCAGAATATATATATGTATGTGTGTGTATTCAAAATCTTGTGCAGCAAAAAAAAAAATACGAACCTAAGTTAAATAGAAATTAAAGAAATCTTCCAAACAACCAAAGTATAAGAAAATCGTATCTAAGGCTTCTTATTCTTAGGTTTTGAGAAGAAGACGAGATTATAGAAATGATAAGAAAAAAGGAAAGATTCAACAAAGAATTGATATGAAAACTTTCTCGTCTCTAGTTTCGGGGCTGGTGGTGAATAAGGAGGTAAAATTGAACGAAGAAACTATAAAGCACAAAAATAATAAAGAAAAAAAAGAATATAACGAAGAACGGGAAGAAACTGGAAATAAATTAAGACGACAGAAAAGAGAAACAACTTTTTTTTTTAATAGAGAGAGATAAAAAAAGGGCAGACAGATCCAGTCTCTACAGATTACAGTGATGTCACTTTGTACTAGACCCATTTATAAACGTTGTAAATATTCATATTAATTATTTGACAATGTCCAACCAAAATCTTCACGGAACACAAGTTGGGGGGAAATGGTGGAATGAGGGTGGTGGCGGTGGAATGCTTTTAACAGTAATGAATATTCCATTCATGTGTTTCCTTTACAAATACCATACACCGTAAAAACCAAACGTAGCGCACCACGTTAGCCCCTGGAGGAGTACCAGATTTTTTTGATCACTCGGCCTAAGGCGTCAAACTCACTCGCACAATAGACTAGACGCCAGGCCTCCACCGTGGTTCGGATTCCACGTTAAACTGTAGGTCCTCCATTTCATCTCACAATCACTCTACCATTACACATTAGCGTAAGTGCGTATAACCCGAACGGGTAGTAAGACGCAGTGCTACTACTACTACTACTAATAATAATAATAATAATAATAATAATAATAGACTAGACGGGGAAGTTATAAATTAAAGTGTTCGGATCTCAACTGGATGCACTGGAATAGACTTTCACGGGTGTAATTCATCACCTTGGTTTCTCCATCCTCTTACCCGCACAAATGCGGTGTAACTCTGTCCAATACAACCTTTATTGAGGTAGGATGAAAGGGGACGCGAGAAAAAGCCAGTGTATTTGCAGTTTTTATAGAAAACTTTTGTTTGACCAAAATAAATAAAATAATACTCCAGTACAAATCTAGAGTTTAATTTTCTTTCCATGTTGATATCAACAGTTCCTGAATATCTATCATGAGCATAGCGGCATTAGATGAGAAACTTTTTAAATGAAGAAGAAAAGTTGTTAATTTCCAGGACACCATTGATAGATATTCAAGAAATTTTGAGGTGACCATGTGAAGAAAATTAAATTCTAAGTTCGTAAAGGAGAAATATTTTATCGAGCCTGACCAAAAAAAGTTTGTTCATAAAAATTGCAAAAACACCGGCTTTTCCCCGCGTTCCTTTGCATTCCACCTTAAACCTACCCCTTAATTTAAGCAGTCAATAACCTAAGTGTAAAACGTGATAATCAAAATAAAATTATTTCATGATTGGTAAATAAGTTACGCTACGTTACATATAAGTTGACTTTCTTATGAATGAACATTTGGAACAACTTTTAGAAAATACAGGATGGAGCCGAAACAATTAGAGGAGTAGCAACTTGAAAAGTAAATATTCACTAGCTAAATAAAAGCAAACTACATACTACAATTCTTCACTTTTTGATGATAATGTCGGCGGCCTCCTGATTCCAAACAGTCGTGATTGCGAACATGAGATTTGTGATATATAGGGAGGAGTCCAGATTGCGGACACGACATGTTGCTATGCCATCTTGTCCCTAATTTGATAATAAGGGTGGCCCGGGGGGGGGGGNGGGGGGCTTAGCAGTCCTACGTTATTTCAGCCTCGTCAGTATTAATTTAACTAAATTACATACACGAGTATTTTTAGGTTAGGCTAGGTTAGACTAGATCTCAATAGGCGGCCCACGAAGGATGTCAGTTTGGCTCGCGGTAAATAATTAAACTGAATATATATATATATATATATATCCAAATTGTAAGACACTTGCAATTTAATTTTAACTGTGTTTGGGTCTACCTACAAATGTGAATCAAGCTTCTCTGACATGAACAATATAAAAAATTGTTACAGCAACAAATTAACATATGTTCATGTTTAAAACGCCCAGATTAGCAGCTACGTCATATAATCCCGATTTTAAACAAATTGTTGAAGAAAAACGCCCTCATTATCCCAATTAGTTTGTTGATAGCTAAGACAAAGTTTGTTTTATAATTTATATTTTAAAAATCCTAAAATAAAAATAGTGTTCATAATATTAAGAGGTACTTGGTTTTCATTCTGAGAACATTGTGCAAATTTTTAAAATTAAGTTTTCACACACACTGGCCCGATCCATGAAAAGGAGATAAACATGATTTATAGCTTTGTATTTAATAGATTGGAGTGGTTAATTCATTCCGAATGAATACAATGGAGAGTGAACACTGATCTATTTGTGCGCAAAATTATTTCTTATCGTAATTTGAGCAATTATGTATTTTTCAACTATAGCGGGAGTCGAACCCGGCACAGTTGACAAGGCTCGCTATTGACTGAACTGAAAAGTCGGACCTTACCGCGGCTGATACCACTAGCTGTTTCAATTGTTGTCGACAACGGTGGTCTTGGGGTGATGTTCTCTCCTCAGGACCCGATGTTTGTTGGTTCAAAACCAGCTGAGGTCGACAGATTTGTCTTGAGCGATAACAATCCATAGCACAACTTCCTTCGGAGGGGACGTATAGCTGTCGGTCCCATGTCGATTGTGACATGTAAAAGAAACCTGGAGGGTTGTAAAAATACCTTTCCCGACAAAGTTGTTAGGCCCTTTCACTCTCACCCAGATAAATTCTCGTGTGCTGATATAACGAATCGGTTAAGAAAATGCACTTTAAAACCTTAAATAACAAATACATTTTAATTCTTTATTAAATTATATATCCCCATCGGTGTGCCCACGAACCAAACGCCAAGCACGTCGAGTTTAGTTTATCGGTGACGAGGGGGTCAAGGTTCAAAGCCCAATCTACCTCCACGCAAATACAGGTATATTTCCTTTAGATACTCAACCTCTCCATCACTACACCATTAGTGTAAATATACGAGCTGCCCGGATGGGTGGTAAGGCGCAGTACACGTGTGAGATATTAGTTTCGTCAGTATAAATGCTCATATTTTTCCCCTACTTTACCCAGATGGAAAATAAATACTCGGAAAGGTTTACAATGTGGTGCTGGAGAATACTTGATAAGTGAGATCATGTGGATACACAGGGTGACAAATGAAGTCCTAAGAAGAGTGGGTGAGAAAGCCATTTTGGATGTCATTTTCTCTAGTACAAAGCAAACTTGATCGGACACATCCTTAGGAGGAACTGTCTTCCGCACGACGTCGTAGAAGGCATGGTTGAGGGGGAAGAGGAGCTTAGGAAGAAGGAGGATTCAAACATTAGATGACTTGATGGGAAGAAGAAAACTCTGGGAATTCAGGGAAGAGTTAGAGGACAGTGCGGAATGGCAATCTACGTTCACTGACAAAAGGAATGGGTTTGTCGTAAGACAGAACACCGAATGATAATAACCAAAACAAATGATCTCACGAATTCACTTTGTTACCCCAGATATTATAACTCCAATATTTCGGTTTGGTGATCAATATTTAACGTACTGTATAAGTAGAAATATGATAGCTAGAAAGCCTGCTAGATCTTCTTTCCCGTGTTCATAAGTCAAGCCATGTTATCTGCAGCTGTCAGTGTTGATATAAAATAACACTAATATTAGATTAAAATGTTACCAACGTTGACGGGGGGAAAAAAATGTGTTTGTATGTCCTAAAAAATCTCTTCCTGTGAAAATTGAACTGTACAAATAAATACAACAAAAACCACCGAGAGTTTATAATTCAGAGCTCTTTAAAATCCCAACAACACGAAATCCCTTCTACAATATCCACAGCCACAACCAATCTACCGAGAGAAAACCGGAAGACATTGTCTCTGGAGATGATTGATTACGTCACGGAATAAATCATTCACCGAATGTACGAGCGCTTACAGTTTGTTACGAGTGTCGCCGACAGGACGATACAAAGAAGAGGAAATAAAAAAGGAGGGGGAGTATTGTTTTAGCGGCCAACATCTTGTTTAAAGATGTAAAGACGAGGGGAACAAAACAAAAACCTACAACAAAACGACAGAAAAGGAAACTAAATGTAAATTTGCATATCAAGTAAAAGGATCCGTCTGGTGTGGTAGGTGCGTGATTAGAATGCCGTGGGGTCGACCCCCGAGGAAGGAACAAAACATTGCATTAGGAATGCCAAGGTGATGGATAAAGGTGCATCAGTAGGTGCTGTAGGGGAAGGGAAGGGGGATCAGAAGAGAAGGAGGGGATATTGCTGTCAGGACGACACGCAATCTTTTTTTTTTCGGAAGAGAAAAAAAAAATATTCACCGCTTCAACTTGTCACGAAACAGAATTATACACAGACATTATTACTCTAGAAGATTATAGTACAATTTTCATAGGAAGACAGCTAGAAAAGTTACTAGAGCTACAGTAGCCCCATGGCTTCTTTGGTGCTGACTGACAGCTCACAGCTGACTTCTGACAGTCAACATTTAGGTATAATACCTAAATTTTGACTGTCAGAAGTGACAGCTGCTAAATACTTGTTTTTGCAGATCATCTGGTTCGGCGTAGGAACACATAATTTGGTCTGGTAACTTTTCAAAGCTGTCAGTCAGCACCAAAGAAGCCATAGGGCTACTGTACTTTCACGTATTCATACGTCAGGTTATGTGATCTACAGCTGTCACTTTTTATTTATACATCCATATACCTCTAAAGTAACACTAACATAGTAAAATGCTATCAATGTAAGCAGGAAAACAATGTTTATTTCATAAAAGACTTTTTCTACGAGAATTGAACTATACTATATCTACTTTCATGTAGTCAATCGCCAAGCCTCTCATATTTTGTTTTAACCTGCGCTAAGGTCTCACAACTCATCCAGGTTATGAGAATATTTACACTAATGTGGTAAGTATAATAAAAGTAACGTTTAGCGTAAGTTTGAACGCATTTGCGTATAGAGGAAGTGGAAAAACTATTTGTAAAAATTGTAACATTGTTACACCCGACAGGGAATCGACCCCTTATCCCTCCATGATCGGCAGTTTGGTCTATTTAAAGAGTGACGTCTGGCACCATTTGACTACACAAATACTTAATATATAAATAGCATCCGTATTGGCAAGCAAAAATATAAACTTCCCAAGCTTGAATTTTCCTTGATCACAGTTCTTGGATTACAAATTAATTTGAAATTGATTTTAAAAACTGGCAACGTGCATCAGTAGATAATTGTTTATAGATGTATTTAAGGGTTGTTAACATCTCAGTATTTGATATAATACAATATTATTAAGACTAAACATTTTCTTATTCAACGCGATTTTATGATTTTTCATTAAGGTGGGCGTGAGAAAAATGGCCAGTGTTTTTGAAGTTTTATGGCAAAAAAATTATTTGGCCAAAATAAATAAAATATGTTCCCAGTATAAACATTGAAGTTAATATTCTTCACATGGTGACCCCAACATTTTTGGATATATGTCAAGAGTGTCCTGGAATTTAATGACAACTTTTTTCTATTTATTTAAAAAGTTTTTGTCATCTAATGCTTCTATTCTCTTAATAGATAAAATATTACTCCAGTAGGAACATAGAGTTTAGTTTTCTTCACATGGTGATATCAACATTTGTTGAATATCTGTCATGAGCATAGCGGCAATGGATGAGAAACTTTTTAAATGAAGAGAAAAAGTTGTCATTAAATTCCAGGACACCCTTGAAAGATATTCATGAACTGTTAATACCACCATGTGAAGAAAATTAAACTATGTTTCTACTGGAGAAATATTTGTTTCATTTTGACAAAAAATAATGTTTTGCTATAAAAACTTCAAAAACACTTAACTTTCTCGCGTTCCCTTAGTCCCCACTTTAAATTGGACAGTTTTTTAAATTTTGAATATAACAGTTCCAAACATGTCTTCGTAGTCAACTCTCCTTATTTTATTATGAATACAATATTTTGCTAACTATTATAAATTGCACTTCGGGAGTGAAACAACCCGTTAACGCGTATTATTACTTATTTTATGTAAAATCGCAACGAATTTAAACTATTATGACAGGCATTTTCGTATTCATATTTTGAAAGGGAAATGACAATCGAATGATTTGCATAATCGACCCGGAGGGGTCATAAAAACCTTTTCCTGAATCAAATCTCTTTTTATGGCCGTACAGGGTGTTGCGAAATACAACGATAACAAAGTGCAGAACAACTGTTCACTATAATAAGTTAGGACATAAAAATGAAAGTAACATTTTCATCAAGTCAATAGTTTTATCACGAAATGCATTTTAGTTCTGCCATTTGTGGTTATGTAGGATGCGGTGTGCAGCAGTGTGTCAGCTACCCCGCCAAATGCACCGCCTTTAGTAGTAAATAAATGTCAATAACCCGCCTCGGTGGCGTAGTTGGCTTACGCGCTAGTCGTGTTGAGCTCGACCGCTGAGGACGGGGAGGTCGAGGTTCGAATCTCGGTCGGGTGAACTGGGGATGGTTTTCCCCAAATGGTTTTCCACTCTCCCTCCACGCAAATGCGGGTTCACTTCCTCTAATTTACCCTTCCCAATTCCTAATCCATTAGCGTAATTAGTACTTAAACGTATAACCCGAACGGGTAGTAAGACGCGATGCTAAATATTATATTAAATGTCAATATAAAATGAGATTCAGCGATTCACCAAAAGGAGGTGAAACAGAGCTGGGAGAAGGGGGAGAAGTTTAGAGGGGAGGGGGTGAATTCTCCCTTACCTCAGCCTCGCACCATTATTTAAAATAGTCCCGTTACTGAAACTAGCATTCATTTTGAAAGTACTATATTTTAAATACTTTTTACTTGCACTTTAATGTCCTAAAATTTGATTATAAACCCACCAATATCAATACGCACGTGGATAAAAGAGTCAGTTCCACCCAACCTAGTTTTCTGGAGGATGGGGATGTTATGTTATAATTTCGGTAGTGTTTCCTAAATTGTTTCTCATTTTCCTTTCCCTCAAATGAGGGTACAGTTCCTCTAAAATCCTAGGGCGTATCTTCTTCATCCTTACCCTATTAATGTAAATACATGCATATAACAGACGGGCAGTAACATTCTGAGAAAACAAATATAAAGAACGTCACTGTGTAAGTTTTATCCACAAATCTTGTGACATCCTGTATATTCATATTAAACTTGCAATGACCTTAAGATCGTAATAATTCATTCCGCCTGGAGGCACAGCGCATTAATATTAATATCTCTGTCTTCTTGACCACCTCTCACGCGTATCTGGAGCTTTGAGGAACTAGTTTTAGATTCAAGAATGTATCCATCCGATCTTCTTGCCGTGTGTAACTCTTCGTGTCACGTGATTACCACTGTACTATCCACCGCCTGCAGACACGAGCATTATAACCTATTACGCCATGGCGCCTATTAATAGTCTTCGTACTCATTTCACCATGAGCAGCTTATGTTGTTATTAGCGGTTTTTACAAGTATACATACTACAATTTCCTTATGAATAAATCTTTTAGAGTATCTTAAAAAAAATCCATTGCAAACAATTAATGAAAGTCACTAATGTCAACCTTAGTATAAATATTTTTTGTTTCGTTCAAGTATATAGATTTCTTTAGCACCACGTCTTACTACCTGTTCAGGTTTTACACATATCATGTACTAATTACGCTAATAAGTTAGGGATGAGAACGTTTTAATTTAGACAAAGTGTACCCGCATTCACGTAAAGGAGAGTGGAAAACCGCTTTGGGAAAGTAACCCTCAGTTGACCCGAACAAGATTCGTACTCTAATCCCCTGCCATTGGCAGTCAAGTCTAACACGAGAGTGACGCCTTATGCCATGCAACCACCGAAGCAGATTACTGCAGAGTCGACATTTTCAACTCTGCCACAAGCCACCCCAGTCCCGCGAGAAAGTACTCACTTTTTGTATCCTCACGTAGATTCTTGTCTCGCGCACTCCTAGACTGTAGGACGGAGCGCAGTTTAGAGTGTCTTGATCTTTGTGTAGCACTCTTGTTTCACCGCGGTCCGCGAGCCAAACATTCACGCGCGCCTAACACGCCCCGGTCCAAACCTGCAAGTAAGAGTGTACGTGCCGACCTCGGCGCTCTTGGGGTAAAATGCTCACTTCAAGACCCGAAGATCGTGGGTTCAAACGCAGCTAGGGTCAAGGAATTTTTCTTGAGCGATAAAAATCCGTAGCACAACTTCCTTCGGAGAGGAAGTAAATCCATTTGTCCCATGTCAATTGTGGCAGGAAATTATGTGAAAATACCTTTCCCGGCAAAATTGGTAGCTCCTTTAGCTGCCGCTTATAGAAATTCTCAAATAAATTAAAAAGAGTGAATGTGCAACGCCCGCTATTATCTCGCGCTCTGTCGAAGCACTTATAAATTGACAGTTAAGTAATGTAACGCTGATTAGTGGGGATGGGGGACTCGGGTTAATGCAACTTTTTTTTATAAATGTAGCCCTCATTAGTGGGCACGCGAAACAAGCCCCAGATTTGTCTTATCTGGTTTGTAAATTACGGAGAGGTGAAGGTTAGAATTCTGGGGTTTGTTTTATAAATGGTTCTCCACTTTCACTTTCACGCAAATGTGGATACATTCTCTCTAAATCTATATAGCTTTTTTTTCATACGCGTATCCTATGCTGTATTCCAGATAGGTATGATATGGCAAACAAAATTAACCAATATAGTTTAGTAATCTAAAACTTAACAATCTTGAACAGAGAAATATATGTTTAAAAAAAAATGAAGGCCTAAGTCTGGGTCATAATATTTAAATTCGAAAATAAAATAAGACACCGACCCTTCTTAACAACAGTGAAGTAAGATCTTTGTCTAAAATCATATCAATAAACATTTTAAAACCATTTCAACTTAACTATGAGGTAAATTGGCCTGTACCCGCATCAGTGGTCGAATGGTCTAACGCGTCACTCTTGTGTTAGCCTGAATTGCCGGTGACGTGGAGATCATGGTTCAAAACCAGGTCAGACCCACCTCGGTGGCGTAGTTGGCTAACGTGCTGGTCGTGTTGAGCTGCTCGACTGCTGAGGACGGGGAGATCGAGGTTCGAATCTCGGTCGGAGGAACTGGGGGTGGTTTTTCCTAAATGGTGTTCCACTCTCCCTCCACGCAAATGCGGGTTCACTTCCTCTATTTCAACCTTCCCAATTCCTAATGCATTAGTGTAATTAGTAATTAAAGTGTATAACCCGAACGGGTAGTAAGACACGGTGCTAAATTTAAAAAAAAACAGGCCAGATGTACTGAGGTTGTTTTTTAATGATTTCTTACGCAAATGAGTGTGCATTTACTTTTTTAAAAAAATACCTTCCTCAACCCTAACTCACTAGCGTCTTATAAACTTAAAACCCGAAAGTATACCAAAACGTGGTGGAAAAAAGAGGGAAGTATAAAATATTTTAAACTTTTTTTAAATCGTACGACTCAGGAGACACCTCTGTGAGAAGTAAGGTCCATAATTGGAACGGTGCAAGTTTCCACCGGTTAACCGTGGGTGTTTGTTACGTCGGTGTTTTCTGTGCGGATGACATCAATCTTTGGACACTCCCAGCATTATCCTTCAACCGCATCCAACTGTCGTGTCTAGATTTGTAAATGACGATGGTAGATATTTAAAATGATTACCTTATTGGCTCATCTATTATATCAACGAAACAAAAATGTTTTTATGCCTGTAGGCCATTTTTATCTTAAAAAGTTCAACACAGTTTTATTATTCATTCTGGTTAGACGAGTATTTAATAATTACATTAATGTGTTAGGGATTAGAAAGGTTCAGTCTAGAGGAAGTGTACCCGCATTTGCGTGGAGGCAGAGTGAAAAACCATTTAGGAAAAAAAAAACACCTTCAGTGCACCCGATCTCCTCGTCTTTTTCCATCTATTCTAACACGAGAGTAGTGTAATTATTTCAGTAGATAAACTTGTGCTGAAACAGGCATGAGCAGCACAGTTCATTAGGGTGTGCATAATACGGCACACCCTATAGAGTATGAAGGTTCAAGGCCATAGATTTGAACTAGTGAAGGGGATTGCGGATTGAGGAGTAAAAATTTAAATTAAAAATAACATTATTTCTATTCATAATATCATTTTTATGGGGTTTTTTTTAGCTCTGCGTCTTACTACCTGTTCAGGTTATACGCATATATACTAACTACTCTGAGTTATAGACGAGTAAGGTTGAATATAAAGAAAGTGTACTCAGATTTTCGTGGAGGGAGAGTGGAAAATCATTTAGGCAAAACCATCCTCAGTACACCAGACCAGGATTTGAGCCCCGATCTCCCGGTCATCGGCAGTTTAGTCTATTGTGAGGGTGACGTCTTAGATCATGTGGCCACCGAAGCAGATCTCATACAAATTAATATAAAGTTTAACAATACCAACATCTTTAAAAAAAAAATCAAAAAACAAACGTTTACTTAAAAATAACAAAGCTTAAAAAAAATTAGATGCATAATGATAGCGACCCAGATCTTGACATCTTATTTTTTGTTAATCACATGCAATACTCACAAGTACATACACTTTGTTATGATGATATGGTATTTATATATTGATATTTGACCCGTGATACGGCACCAATTAATATGATACGAATTTATAACGAGATATTGCCCTGTGATTGAGCAGTATTTATAACGATATTGGGTTTCGCGATGATAACGGCGCGAACATGCCTTACTTCGCACTTGCTAGCGTTTATGTGATCTGAGTATACTTGATACTTATAATTATGAAATTAGAAAGACTGCTGATGTTGCCCACGTTTTATTTAACTGATTACACCGTCGGTACTGAATATATGATATTAAATTATATGATTTACGGATTGTTTTTCTACGATATTATATGTTCCGTGTTCCATGTACTGTGTAATATTATATTTATATTCTCTGTAGATTTGTGTTACTGCTGCACTTTGAATTACTGTCTTTAATATATTACCGAGTTATCTATGGATTCATACGCACAAGCGGCTTATATATGACCTACCCCTTGCCTCTTGGACCCCTTGTCATCAGTGTTAAAACTAACTACAGTAGCCCCATGGCTTCTTTGGTGCTGACTGACAGCTCACAGCTGACTTCTGACAGTCAAAATTTAGGTACATACCTAAAATTTTGACTGTCAAACGTGACAGCTTCTAAACACATGTGTTTGCAGATCATCTGGCTTGGCGTAGGGATATGTAATTTGGTCTGGCAGCTTTTTAGAACTGTGAGTCAGCACCAAAGAAGCCATGGGGCTACTGTAATAGACTCCTGGTGACAGGTGTTGTGAAGCCTGGCTTCCTATTGGGTAGAGGAAGCCAGCGAGTCACAAAATTTTGCTAAATACTACGATGTGATCTTTTAAAGAAAAAATCAGATTTATGGTGCAATACATTGGCATTATTTCTAAAAGCGCGTTATTCTCCATGGATGAAGTATTAAAATGATATTTTATAAACAATACTTTAAAGAAAAATACACTTCATCCATGACTTTTTAAATACATGAGAGGGGTTCAAAAAAGTATCATTACACTGTTCATGATCCCCTGGTTGTAAAAATCTATATTTTATAAGACATTTTTTGGTCTCTTTTGTGTCATTTTGGAATTTCAGGTCATATATTCATAGTTTGTGTCATTTTTAGAAATTTTGAGTCATTTAAAGTCATTTACCTTGAATACATATATATTTTTAAATAGTATCAATGTTTATAAATTTATAAATACTCAAACATTAATATTTCCACACACATAGCTGTCATAATGAGAAGATAATGTGGGCAATGAGCTTTGTAATCATCTTTTCATGTCTAATTGTAAAATACACATTCCTGTGTGAGACGCTGAGACTTCTGAAGCAGATATTTGTAAATAAATAATATATTTCTCAAAATGCAAGAGTTTAGTTGTTAAAGACTTCAATGCATGGATATTTTTGAGTTTCCCCTTGTAAAATGCGTGTTTGGTTTGGTCGTGTGAATTCATTACGAGTATGTTCATATTTTTAGGTCTTTTTTTTGTGTAGCTTTCTAGTATTTTTTTTTTAAATTATGAGGTAGTTTTATAAGTCATTTTTGGATCATCAAAGTCCAGGCCCAGACCAATAATGATACAATCGAAATTAACCATAACATATCGATTCCTAGCATTCAATATTACTCAAATCGGCGTTTAATACGCAACATATACAGTCTAGTTTGAATTTTAAAACCCAATTAAATTACTACGAAAATACGTTGTTTTAGACAGTAGGGTGTGCCTAGGACACATTGCTTGGGCACACCCAACAGACCCAGTACGCACGCCTTTGATGGTAATAAATAACCAGCGAAATATCCACTACAAAAACATCCAACGTGTATTATAAACTATAATTGTTTTGAGAATATTTAATTTTACCAACACAAACTTCCTCTCGGAAAATGTTAACATTAAAAAGAATTTTCAAACAAACCTATCTAGTTTTTTTTTAAACTATCAACATATGTATAGGATACATTCAATTATAACCATTTACATATTTTTTTAACTTGAACCTTTTGTCTTACTTCTAACTTTGAAAGACAAGGAAATCGGTGTTCAATTCGTTAATGTATCTTTTCTGCGCATGCGTCTGTATTGTAGGGAACGTGAGTTGAAGGCGGTGTTTTCACAGTTTTTATAACAAAAAATTTGTTTGCTCAAAATAAATAGAATATTGCTCAAGTAGAAACAAAGTTTAATTTTCTTCACATGGTGACCTCAACAATTGTTGAATATCTGGCATGACTATAGCGGCATTAGATGACAAACTTTTTATATTAATTTTAAAAAAATGTCATTAAATTCAAGGACACCCTTGATAGATATTCAACAACTTTAGAGGTCATCGTGTGGAGAAAATTAAACTTTATGTTTCTACTGGAGCAATATTTTATTGATTTTGACCAAACGTAGACATCACTAAAAACTATACTTGTCCTACTTCCATTTATTATTATTTATTATTTGGCACCGCGTCTTACTACCCGCTCAGGTTATACGCTTTAAGTACTAATTACATTAATGGATTGGGAATTGGGAAGGTTGAATTAGAGGAAGTGAAGCCGCATTTGCGTGGAGGGAGAGTGGAAAGCCATTTAGGAAAAACCACCCCCAGTTCACCCGACCGAAATTCGAACCTCGATCATCGAACCTCGATCTCCCCGTCCTCAGCAGTCGAGCTCAACACAACTAGCGCGTTAGCCAACTACGCCACCGAGGCGGGTCCCCTACTTCCAAATAACAAACACGTCGTCATAACTTGTGTTGATAAATTATATATATATATTTATATAGCAGCGCGTTTTACCACCGGTTCAGGCTATAAGCATATGCACTAGTTACGCTAGTAAGTCAAGCTTGAGGAAGATTTGAATTTAGAGAAAGTGCACCCGCCTTTGCGTGGAGGAAGAATAGAAACCCATTTAGGAAAAATCACCCGACTGGGATTCGAACCCCGATCTCACTGTTATCGGTAGTCTAGTCTAACACGAGAGTGACGCCTTAGACCATGTGTTCATTGTGTTGCTAATATTTCTCAAGAAAGTTGGTCGTAATTAATTTAGTACTGAATTAAGTACGGAAACATCGCCTGTTGGTTCAAGGTTTTTGGAGCACATGCACCCTTTCCCCTTTTTTCTTCGAACACACATAATAATAATAATATTTAGCACCGCGTCTTACTACCAGACATACGAATAACATATAGTTTATAAAAAATATTTTCATCCTAGTATAATTTTCTGTATTCTAAACCAGAATACCCCTGAAATTATATGAATAGAATAATTTTAGCTTTTTAAAAAATAACAATTTTTTTAAGCTAAAAAATAATCCAACATTAATTTCGTTTTTATCTAATGACTAATATGAAAAACCGCATATAATTATATGTGATGTATTTTTATAAACTAGTAGTGTACGTATCTCATTTAACTGGTTAATCGGGATAGTTAAAGCATTAAATAGCACAGGTTTCAACCCACGAATAACGCGTAGCTAGGATTCCTTAAAATGGACATTTGAAGCGCCTTTTAGAAAAGGCAAACATGTTTTGTAGTCAGAATTGAATAAATTTTACAATAGTTATTGTTATTCTGTAGTTATTGATAATATCTATGTCCGGCATCTTAGCTCAGTAGGTCCTGGTACTGGTCCGGTCTGTCCCGGGTTCAATTCTCGACATGGCCTAAAACGTATCATTGGTGAAATGTGAGTTTCCCTATTAACAGTGATGAATTAACGGCTGGGGAGCTGGGTGTTGTGTCTGTTCTAGATTTAATTTAGTTTATAAGTCGCAGTCGGTTCAAAAAGTGCACGTTAAATAAATGAAAATATGAAAATGATGATAGCTATCAAAAGTGAAAAAGGTAATATGACTTGACCTATGAATACATGACAATAGTTTTGGTGAATTTTTTAACTGTAAACTTTTTATTTGATGCTGTGCTGAAAAAATAATTAAATACATCTGACAAAAGTAACGTATTTTTAAATACACTATAACAACATTAAGGGCTTGAGAGTCTTCCAAATGTTGAAGTTTAAGGTCAAATCTCCTTAGCTTTCGACACCCACAATTATCTTCAAAACATAAAAAAAATATATATATAGGTTATGAAAATGTTTGAAATATTTGACTAAATATGACATTTACTAACATATTACAATCCTGTTTAGAACAACCGATAAATAGTATTTCACCAGAGACCATATGTTTTATCGTATGGCATATATGACAGGGCGGGACATGGCATACATGTTCGGTCGCCTTATGTGTAGAATATTCGACACTGTTGGCCCAGAATGTTGTCCAGGGTACACCATGGGAGATTGTCCACACTTCGTACCCGCTATGAGATGATGTGATGATAGTTATTATGAAGTTGTGAAGTTAGTTATGATCTTAAGCCTAATTAACAAAACCCTGGTGACCGTTAGGGTAGTTTCCCTCAAGGGAAGAATAACCCAGAGGTACCAGCCGGGAATGGAGCCCGGGACTCCTAAGCTCGTAGCCAAGTACACTGACCACTACACCACGAGGCATCACCGACTAGTGATTAAATGACATAAAAGAGCGTAAGCATAGATAAATTCATATATGTCAGCATAAAGTAATATAGTGCGCTTTATCTTTTATTAAAACCTTTCTTTTTGCCTAGCTGCACTTAATGGTCATTTAAAAATTAAAAGTAGTTTTAAGGCCGTTGGCCCTGTCGATTGCAAGTCTAAAACCTATTTTGTGGGGTGGTGGGCGGAAGGGTAAAAGGTATGGCATGGCTTCACAACCAACCAAAGTATCCGTCCGCGCCAACAAGAACAGATGGCTCATGGAAGCCGTAGATGGCGTTATCTACCAGACAGACCTTGCGGAAAAATCATACGTTTGTAAATATCAGTTTTCGCTAAAACGAGTGAAATTTTTATGTTAATATTTTAAACACCCCTTCTAAGATAATGTATCTATGTTTATTAATTGTTACATTTTATTATTTTTTGATATGAAGCGGGCAGTTTTCTATTGAAAAATGTCAATTTTATCAATGTTGAAATTATAGAGGAGGTGTGTATATTACAAGTATAACTTGAACAACAGGTTTCCGAAAAGAAAATTGCAAAACAATAAAAAAATTCTTGAAGATAACCGTTTGTTCTAATGGCTCTGCATTTCCACGCCAAATGGAAAAGGGTAAATCGCTTTAAGTAACAACAAAAAACCTCAACTTCAACTTTGGCTTCGCATGTTTAAATCTTCGCTACGACTTACTGTAGCAGAGTTGACTCCATAATATGTAAATTCAATTCTGTTTCATAACCAATCATTTGAGTTGAGACAAGTGAAACTTTCTCCAGACTGGTTATTTCCTGGAATCTCTGTAAATATGAGTAGCTTAATCTTCTAGGAGGCGCCACAAACGTCTAGACCTAGTTTGGCCTCCCAAAGTAAGCTGAGGTAGATTATGCAAAACGGTCTGTAACCGTTTCAACACTTCAATCTAAGAAGCCCCACTCTCGGCAAAGAGCTTAGAAGCTATTCACTCGGACAAACGGTAGAGTTTATCTATGGAATAAAAAGGGACAATAAATCAGTGGCGCCTTTAGAAATTTACTTTTGGGGCATGACCATAGACTAGTCACTAATATAATGTAGCAACGATATTATTTCTGTTTTGTTTTTTTTCCTATGTGGAATTTTAGGAACCATTTTAATTTGTACCTTTTGAATATCGAATTGTGGTCCTTTTAAAATCCAGCCCAAGCAAATTACATCTTCAGTGCTTTATATATTATACCGGTGCGGATAAAGGTAATTACTTTTAAAATAAATAGCCAACCACATCTGTGGGAACGTAAGATAAACGTCGTGCTCCTATAGTTTGGTTTACCGTTGATGGAGATGTACGGGTTCGACTCTCAGCTATATATACTAAATGGTGTTTTTTCCTCATTGGTTTTGCCCTCTCCCTCCGCGTGAATGTGGGTACATTTATTCTATAAACTTCTTCATCCCTACCCCATTAATATAGTGTTTTTTTTAGCGCTGCGTCTTACTACCCCTTTGGGTAAGACGCCTATATACTAATTACACTAATGGGTTTTAAGGATGAGTAAAGTTCCATTTTAGAGGCAGTGTACCTGCATTTACGTGAAGGGAGAGTGGAAAACTATGTTGGAAAAATCACCCTCAGTACACCCGACCAAGATTAGAGCCCTAATCTCCCCGTCATCGGCAGTCGAGTCTATTGCGAGGGTTTTCAACAGGTGGCCCGCGAAGGAGGTCAGTCTGGTCCTAAGTAAATAATTAATATGAATATATAATCCAACATTGCTGTTTTAACTTTATATATATGCCAATATTACCTTTTATAAATTTTAGGATAAAAAATAATGTTTATAATATTATGAGGTACTTAGTTTTTGTTTTGACTGTATGTAAATGTGACCCTTAGTGAGAAGTAATAATTGAGGACCAGTGCCTTAGACCATGTGGCCACTGAAGTGGGTACTCTTAACATATAGTAGGATTCTGTTAGAAAAAACAGAATTTAACAGTTACCAAAATTATTGAAACCATAATTATTGTAATATATTCATACGTCAAGTCGTGTGATTTGCAATTGTCACTTTTTAAAGCTATGATCATCACCTTTAAATTAATAATCATAATATAATGTTGTCTTAAAAAAAATAATTCCTAAGCTGTTCTTCCTATGAAAATTGGACTATATAGTCAAGTGAGTATAGTCTATACTATGAATATTTAACCCTTTTCAACTCACGGCACCATTAGTTTTTTTAAGGAAATATTTTATCACTATAAAATTGTGCGTTTAAATTGTGTTTAAGAGTCCAATAACTGAAAAACTAATAATTTTGTAATTTTTAAAAATCAATGTTGATCATGGATTTAACATTATTTATTATTACTTTTTTCTCTTCCCCCCCCCCCCTTCATTTTGTAGCTACATCTCCCCAAACTCCGGTTGTAAAACGCTTGTCTAGACCCGGTGTCGGCAACATTTTAGTAGTGCTACGCCAAAGTAATATTGAAAAGTCGCTCAGCGTGCCAACCAACCTAAGTTCACCCAAATCGTTTATATGTTTATACTACTATGTAGTTAACTAATACAACTATTAAAACAAATTTAAGTTAAACTTGTGAAATATAAATGTAACCACTTGATTTTAAATCGAATACATTAAATAACGATTGTTTCTTGAATATTTCAATAGAAATCTGAATAAATACAACAGTTATAAATGTGTTAAGCAAAATTTAAATTCTGGAAATATTAGTTTGAAATTTTGAAACAAAACAATTTTAATCATTTAAACATAAAACATGTTGTTTTAACTATTACCCACATCAATGGTTTTAATTTAGAATAAAGGTTTTATATTATTTTTATTCTAATCGTTCAGGGTGACATTGAAAATCGTTCGTCGTGCCACTCTTGGCGCGCGTGCCATAGGTTGCCAACCTCTGGGGGTTAGTAGGATGCGGGGATATACACAACAGATAATGCTCTATTTCAACCCTTAGCCACGAGCCTTTGAAAAGTTGCCATTTAAAATCTGCTGTTTTATGTGACATTTTTATTCGAATTTTACTGTTGATCCGAGTAGAAACAGACTTTATCAAGATAATTAAACTGTAAATTAACTAAACGACCAAGAATTGTATACAGCTATCAGGCAAATGTAATTACAGCCAACTTAATTGAAAATAAATAGCTCCCAATTCTACCACGAATTAATTCTGTCCGAACAAAGTCTCATATCGGTCTTGGAATCAGGAGACTGGGACTCGATTTCGTTCGAATTTTTACATTTTTTGTGATTTTTTTTTAAATTAGGGGACGTTCAAGTATTACGTAAGCACCTTAGGGGAGGGCGGGGGTTAGAGCTTTGCTTATTTTTGCGAAAAGAGGCGAAAGGGAGGGGGGGTCAGAACAGTGCCTACGTAAGACAGAGAGAGACGGGCAAAATTGAGGGAGGGCGCTTTGAAAGCCTCTGTACTTCGGTCAGCAATGAAGATTCTGAGGGGCTAAACGAGGAAGAAGTGGAGAAGCCTATAGGAGGAGAAAAAGCCTTATTGACCTCCCCCCCTCTCCCCCAATCAAATAGAAACACAATAATTGAAAGTGTTGAAACGTGGATTCAAGGACCTTGGTCATCGGATTAAATGGAGTTTAGAGTATTTTTTTAATAAATATAAGTCATATATTCAATAACAACACTTTTTTATAACGTCAATTAAGAGTAAATTGAGATTTTAAACTTTTATAATGTTATAGCTTGTTTTAATTTTAACTGTTTAATAAAGTTAAATTAATTGTATACCAGTGTTAATAATTGTCAATTATTTCGCAATATTAATTTGCTCCTCTATGTTAATAATTACCAGTAATTTATAAATTGCATGAGTTTTAAATATATTTTTTTTATCATCGCATCTGACTACCTGTTCAGGCTATAGGTAAAAATGGCATGAAAAAGTTTATACATCTTACGTAAGCAAGAGGGGGGCGGGGGTCAAGCACATTTGCTTATTTTTGCTTACAAGAAGGGGGAGGGGTTAAAAATGGCCAAAAATGTTCTTACGTAATACTTGAAAGCCCCTTTATTAAAATGCATTGTCCACATTATGCTATCCAGATAGTAAAGTAGTTCATAGCAAGTGGTGGCATTTAATATAGCTTAACAAATAAAAAAATAATAGTTAAATGTTCATATTTTTAAGGAGCAAAATAATACTAAACTGTTATAAAATAATATAATAAATATATATTATATATAATAATATACCTAATTATCTAAATGGAATTCAATTGAAATGTTTTCAACTAGACTAGCATTTAAAAGGTTTAAAAAGAGCAAGTCAAAGAAAAGCGCAAACGATTTTAGGATTTTGAGCTTCGGATGAAAACTTTTTCTTTAATCACTGCGTTTTAGTACCTTTTCAGGTTATACACATTTAAATATACTAGTTTAAAAGCTTTTTATGGAGTTGTCCTCCTTCGGGAAATTTTTGACATAAGTATGCCTCTATAAACCATTTAGAGTGCTCTTCACTTTTTTTTTTTTTTTTTTTTNTCTTCGCCGGAAAATTTATAAAGTTGAATGCATCAAGGAATCATTTAGAGTTTGATTCAAGGTCATCCTTCAGCTTCATATTCGATAATATCAGAGGATTTGAAATATATCATAAGAAGAGGGGGGGAGGCAGATTTATTCCATGGGGGAGAAAATTATTATTTCCGAGGGAGAGGGAATGCCCCCTTATCCCCTCGGTCCCAATTTCCACCAACCCTGATCAAAATAGAAAACTTTTTTTTTAAATAACGTAATAATAAATAATACTTATCGTTTAATCTATTAAAATAAATAGATGAAAGCAAATACATTGCAGTTGGAAATTAGGTTACTTTGAAAAGATGATTCAACTGCTGATATATCCAAGTTCAGAGTAAAATCTACTTCCTCGATTTGGACACCCAAAATGACCTTCGCATCTTAGACATTTTTTTGAAGAAAGTGAAAACTTCGATGTACCATGAACAATCGCAGATTGTATCGATATTTGAAATATCTAATTAAATATGGAATATTTCAACATGTAAGCCTAATCACTTTAGAATAGTTACTAAACAGTATTTTAACACCAACTAATGATTAATTGACATCTTAAAACATATTAATGTATGAATTCAGGTATAATCTGCGTTGGGTTTTTCTCTATTTTTTCTTTGCCTAGCTGTCGAGTTTAACTACCTGTTCAGGTTGTACGCACGCATGAAAATTAATATAATGGGGTAAGGATGAGGAAGGGAGCATTATACAGGTAATTTAAGCGCATTCACGTGTGAAGGAGGGTGGAAAAACATCTAAGGTGAGTAAACCACCCTCAAGATCTGACAGGGATTCAAACCTAGATAGCCCCGTCATCAGTAGGCCAGTCTAACGTGAGAGTGACGTCTTAGACCATACGACCACTAAGGCGGGTATTGAGAGATTTACAATTAAAAGTAGTGTCATGTGACAACAATGAAAAACCTTCGACTTCGACTTAGCTTTACATTTTCAAGCTTCGCTCCATATTTAAAAGATAATGGCTCTAATGTCCTGAGTTTAGTTTGTAAGTCATTCACTCAGATAACTCATATTTATAAAAATAAGTTAAATACATGATTATAAAATGAAAACGAGGAAAAGGGAGAGAGATTGTTTAGCAAAAATTTCAATATCCACACTGGTGGGCGAACAGTTTAAGGAGTTATACTCACATGACACTCGATCGCTGGGTTGGCGGGAAAGTCGGGGTTAGAATCCCAATCGGGTCTACTTAGGGCGTTTTTACCTATTTTATTTCCCCACTCTCTCAACGCAAATGCGGGTACATTTCCTCTTAAGT
>CABFOV010007549.1:0-10974 GCA_902141375.1 Timema poppense
GAAAGAGAGAACTAGCTATCAGTTACTTCCTTTAATGAGACCAGCCAAAAATTACTTGATAGACGTCCTTATAATCAAAGATCCAAATGAAAGAATCAGATAAGTTTATTTCGGTCACAGTCTACAGAAATCAATGAATCATCAACGTTTTCTTTAGTAAAACAATTATTCCTCTTCAAATTCTAAATACAACTGATAATGAATGCGTCAGTTTCAATATTATGCTACGTCACCAGTTACTAACCATAGATAAAAAATTAAAGTAGCCACTAGCCAGTAGGGTTTTTTGTACACCCACAAAATGCACATGACATACTCCGAAAGTGGCGCGCTTAGCGGCAGTTTTAATATTCTTCCTTGTTGGTGTATATGTGCTAAAGTTCAAGGAGATTCACTCTTTGACAGTTGAATCATTTGTATTAGATGCTGCTACCTGATAATCTAAAGAAAAGTCATGTGATCGCAATATTTGACTAGAGAAGTCTCGCGTTATACAACACACAATCACTCTCTTTTGTGTTTAGCTCGTATCTATCGAACAGAAACTTTTTCTACTAGGGCTAAAATAATATTTAACCACAAACTAACAATTGTTAACATCCGTAGTAGTAGGCCTACTACTCATTGAGTCGTTAATTAAAAAGGTAAATAATAATTAAAACATAAGTTTAAGTTGACATGATTGTTCACACAATAAGCTCTTACACTAAAAGGTAACAAACTAGGCTATATTTATATCTTCTTGTTTCCTTTGCACCATACAGAATACATAACAAATGCATAATATATAACTTTCCAACAATTATGTCTAAACATATTATTGATTATAAAAATTTATTTTGGGGCTTTTTGAGTATTTAGTTGAAAGATTTAAAACTTATAATATTCTATATAGGCTATGTATTGTTTGAAAAAAATTACTCTTCCAAAAACAAGCCTGGGCATGGGAGTGATTCCTTATTGAAATGGTCTTTAACTTAAATACTTATGTGTTGTCACCTTGATATGTATGCTACCCTTGCCAGTTACATCGATAATCATGTGACCCAGTATAGATCCATATGAATTGTCACCAAGGATGCCGATGCACCCTTCTCAAGTACCAAAGCAATACATCGTTGACACGTCCTTGGTGTGGTATTTGACTGGCAACTGTTTTATTATTTCTTTTCTTGTCTGCTAGAGTTCAGAACTGTCACCATTTTAAATTATACATGTTACTATAGCAGACATGTTTTATTATATTAAGAAGTTGATTAATCACTCACTGCCTAATATTTATTATCACTAAAATCGGCAAATTATTTATCAGCATGCTTTAACTTTTGTAAAACAACAGGAAGACATTAGATGCAAATTATAATAAAATGCTGCTGATATTAAATGCTGCAGGCTGTTTATTTTCATAATATTTTATAAGTGGCATTGGCGGCTCTATCATAAGGCGAACTAGGTGACAGCCGAGGGCCTCGCGCCAGGATTGAGTAATGAAGTTTACAGCACAAGCTGACATGATTAAATAATTATTTTCCTCTAGATAATAAATACAATTATTTTTTAAAACTAATAGCCTAATTGTGATCATGAAAAAAATTTGATTTTTTTAATCAGAGCTTTTATGATCCCAGGAGTTAGTATATGATGTTTTCTCACCAATTACATATAGATGTGTTTATGTGTGTATATAAGGTAGTACAAATAATTGTTCACATTTTAAATTCTAAAAATATTAGGTCTAAATTTTTCTTTGGGATACCTAAACACCAATGAATTGGCAGCATTTGTGTTCATTAATCATTATTAGCTCTTTAGTAGAAAATAATATTTTCTTTACACACTGCAAGTTATTGATATTGTTATAATGGCTGTACAACTCTAAAATATTGTGCAAATGTTTCTTTATAATTAACCATATCAAATTTTCAAAAATACTCTTAAAATCAAGTTGCTACATATATTATTGTATGTATACATACATCCCATATATTTATGTTTATTTAAATTCAATATAGGCCTATACATATTTAAGTATTCTTTGCATGGTATTTTATTAAGTGATGTAAAAGTAAAATACATGTTTCTGTAACTATAATCAGTCTTTATTTAAATTTCTTTCCAAATAATTATCATAAAAATCCTCAAATCTTATATTATTTTTTCTACGTCGCTTATTAAAGTTATGCTGCAAGTTCTGAAGTTATGTTACTTTTTTTCAACTTATAACCAAATATAAAGTCTAAATTTAGATTAGTTAGCGCAATTTTTATGTTAGGTTAGGTTTAAGATCATTATTAGGTATAAGCACTGCAGTTCCAAGGATGTAGTCAGGCTTGTTGCCATTCAAATATGGTGATGCAGTCTTTGATAGGATGTTTTTGTGGAATGTGAATTCATCAAGTCTATAACTCAAGGATCCCTCCAATGACTGTATCATCATTTTCAACCACGTCTTGTACACATGTTCAAACTTGAGTGTCAAACATTTGGTCTCTATTGTGAAAGCAAGAAGATTTCAAGTGAGTGTTAAAATTATAGCCCGATTGTGGTCTAATAATGCCTTAAATGTAAGGTTAAAGATAATCTAAACTAGGCTACCTATAATGTCATACCTTATTCTTTGTGTTTCAGGTGTTGAAAATGTCACTGTATCCTTCATTAGAAGATATGAAGGTGGACCAGATGGCTCGAGTAAGATGGTCATATCTACAAAAGTAGTAACTTAAAATTTACAAATCACCATCAAGAAAGATGGCTAGAAAATCCCTAAGGCCTACTTTAACTATTATTATTTTATTTTTTAATAAAATTAATTGATTGTTTTTACACTTGTATTTATATAAAAGTTGAAGTTCATAATAAGTTGTGTCAAGATAAGAAACATGTTTTCATTGCTACTTAACATATCCAAAATCAATTATTATTTATAGTTGACGCACCAAGAATACTAGACATACTTAGATTAATTATTATTATTTCCTCCTCAGTAATTACTTAAAATAGATTGCAGTCTAAAATAATGCATTCTACATTACTATGCCCAAGGGCATAGAAAGTTAACTTTTCTAAAGGGGGTCTGCTAGAAAATTTGACAGTACCTTTAGCTAATAAAAGTTTTTACACATAGATATGAACCAACCCCTACCCCTTCATTTCTTTAACCTTGACTAATCCATAATGATCCTTGGTCTTATTACATTTCCACTAACTTAGTTAAATTATTCCCTAAAACATCACATAGTTTAATTCTAAAGGTGCATATAGATTAGGCGAGCCAACACTGTAATGTAACATATTTGTGTGATTGGGCACTCTTTGATCAACTCACGAGGAGTGGTTCATGTCAATCCACCAGGTGTTTGTTTTTGCAACAAACACAAAGGGATTCATCATTCTTGTTGGGACATCGATTAGAACAGTTCGCTAACTAGTATGCGCACTTGCGAGCATGGAGAACTGGTCAAACGAATTTGTTTTACAGTTGGTAAAATTTTATAGAAATAATAGAGTTTTATGGGTTTCTAAGGATAAAAATTATTTTTAAAAGAACACAAAGGAAGCTCCATGAAAGGAAATCACCACTTTAGCAGGGAAAACAAAAGATGTTTGCAAAAATATTAATTAGTTTGGGGGTGTCTTATAAAAGAAAGAGATTGAAAAAGAAAAATTCTAAAGGAACAAGAAAAGCTAAATGTAATTGTGATATACCTACTTATTTTCAAAATATGTTAATTCAGTGGCACAGGGTGGGGGTGCTATGTATACTATTTTAATAATTAATAACTAAAGTATTGTTACTATTCGTTTTATTAAAACAAATAAAAATCTGGAATCAGGTGAATATATTCTAATACACATTAAATTACTTATTCTCAAAACAGGCTAATTCAGTAAAGCAAGGTTTGGGGAGTAATTTTATAATTAAAATCATTAAATTATCTAATTAGAATTTATTAACATATAATTGGTACACATACTTTGATTATAAACAATTCTACTGATAAGTTTTGAAAAAATTTAAAGTCATATTAAGAAAGATGGTCATAAATCTATTAAAATAGTGACGGCCGAGAAAGTAATATTTGCACTTGGCAGCCTTTTTAGTTTTAAAAAAATATTATATTCTCACAGTCATATCATAAGTATACTGGAGCTTATGATTTACCTCTGAAAGGTTAAGAGTTTCTACAGAACACATGTTTGGTTTGTTACACAGTAATTAAACCATTATTTCAGCTAATCTCAGACTAGCTTTTATTGTGCTACTTATTTAAGAAGTTACAATATTACACTGAGTATTTTTATACATCACTCATAACCTTTCTTAAGACTACCAACTTAACATATGAAATATTACTAATATACAACAATAGAGATCAACAAATCTACTGTGGCTAGTATCTGTAGTTACAGCTAACTTCGAACATTAACAACCGCTTTATAACATAAGACATGTATTCATGGGCATAGGGAGAGCTTACTTTGTTGTTGGGGCAGGGGGGGGGTCAAGGGGCAGGGGGGGGGTCAAAATTGTAAGTTTATGATTATTATTAAACCCTAAGAAATAAGAACATTCTTGTTTTTTGTGTAGGAGAGAAGGGGAGTTGAGGGGTGAGTAACATGACAGGGTGTCTACCAATACTGGAAATATGCTTGATTTTATTTTTGATACTGGAATTTTGAATCCTACTGGAAAAATATTCAGCCTATTTACATTGAGTGAAATGTTGCATTAAGCATTTTGACCACCCCTAAATTACTTCCCCTTCTTTCATATCTTGTTTGCCACACAATTAGTTGATCTTTTAGATGATTTTGCATGGGGGATGTTTGCTTCAGTTGCTACCTTTTTATTCTCAGTCTACACCAATACCCCCTTTCTCCCTTTCCCTTACATAATAGAGAAAGAAACAAATAACAGTTTTGACTACAATAGCAGCCTACCTTTCTCCCCCTACCCCCTAACTTTTTTCCTCCAGTAACCATTATGAGTGATGATTTACTAGTAACTGCTCAAGTTCAAATACCACTTCAAACTATTTGTGTACCTGCCTGTCTTTGACATTCCAATGGCACAGTACAGTAATTGTTGTTTTTTTCACTTCATCCCCCCCTCCCCCTCTCTCTATCTGCCCAAAATAAAAACTACTGTTCCTAAGCTTGGCCTGGTGTGAGTATTCTGCAGATCTACTTGTTTATCTTATGGCCTTTGTGTTTAAAAAGAAATGAGTAAACTCAGAGGAAAAACCTTTTTTAAAGATGATTGGTTGGACAGTACAGTGTTTAAAGATTGGCTGTGGTTACAAAAAGTGGATTGTGATAAAAGTAAAGGCACACTGTTCTTGTGTAAAACTAACTTTTATATAAGTAACATGGGAATTTCTTCACTCCAATCTCATGCCAAGGGAAGGAAGCATGTTGACAGAGTGAAATCTGCTAGTGGGAGCAAAAAAATATTGGTCTTGGTCCCTATGACCAAAAATGCAGTGTCATCTGTATGCCTACACGAGGATGTACATTTTAGTGTTAGTGACCATGAAGTAGTTTTGAAACCTGAAACTACACCTAGTTCTATTCCGAGCTTCCATGTCAAATATGAAGTTTCTCGTGCTGAAATATTGTGGACTATTAATCAAGTAATGGCACAGTCTTCTGCTAGAACTTTTTCTGCATCTAGTGATCTTTTTAAAGTAATGTTTTTCGAAAGTGATATTTCCCAGAAATTTCAAAGCATAAAGATAAACTTGGATATGTCATTGTGTATTGACTAGGTCCTTTTTTCAAAAGTGAGCTTGCAAATATGATTAAGCAATGCTCATTTTGTTGTCTTTCATTTGATGAGAGCATAAATACTGTGGCTCAGAAAACCCAGGTGGATGTTGTTGTTCGTGTCTGGAGTGAAAATGAAATTCATACAAGATATTTAACATCTTGCTTTTTAGGTCATGCAACAGCTCAAGATATATTAATGAACTTTAATATCTGCTCTAAAAGATGAGGGCTTGAATCTTAAACAAATGCTTTAAGTTTCCATGGATGGACCAAATGTAAACCTCAAATTTTTAAGTGATCTCAAAAGTTACTTGAAGGAAGAATCTCCACGAGATTCTGAGTTACTGAAATTTTGGACTTGTTCTTTACACATGGTTCATGGTGCTTACGAAACAGCACATGCTAACTCCATTTGGACTATTAACCAGTTTTTGGCAACACAAAACCTAAACATATGATTTTTGAACTGTCATCCAGGTAAAAACTATTGTGAACATTCTGTACTCACATCTCCCCCACTTGTTAAAACAGAATGTTTTAGAAGCTATTTATAGTGATCTTTGATTAGAGAAGCTTTGATATATATTCTTGAACTTATAAATAGAATATTTTTAAATTTGTATACTCTTTTAGAGGCTATTTGAAGTAGTCCTCCTTTGGGGAATTTTTGAAATTTGGATGCTTCCAAAAGTTATTTTGATAAGCGCTCATCAGGATTTTTTTTATAAATCAGATTCTATAGAATATATTTGAAGTGCTGCGGACCACACCAGATGACACCATAAGAGTGGGTGACACCAAAGGGACTCTGTATACAAATTTTGTATGATGTATCAGCAGAAATTTAGTATTACAAATATCCAGTAGCTAGCTGTAACCACAAAAACATTTTTCGTAAACATAGCTTATACTTTATCATTATACCTACAAATATAACCATTCTAATTTACTTTTTGAACCTTCTAATGCACATGCGTTCCAGTAAAAGTTGTCTTTATTACCCTCTTACAATGAAGCTTCATATATCATCATCACGCACTGTTGTTTTCATTGCTGCTAGTGTTTTTATAGTTTGGGATTTTGTCAAACTTTCTTATATTTTAGCTGTACAATGTTTAGAGTATATTGCAATATGCATTTGTTTACAACTTCTAAATTATTTGGGCTGTTATTGATAATGCAAACCTAATCCATTAATGTATCTCTATATGATATATATATATGGTAAAGTTTATCAAATTAAAATGAACATAATTTCGATTATAGCTCTTAAACATTATTACCTCGAATTCTCTTGGTTTCTCTCCGAATTTTCACTTTAACCACATAAAAATATGTAAATATAAATACACATATTTATTTATTTATATCGGTTTTGCCTATGATATTGTGATTTGGAGGTGTAATTTTAATTTTGCAAGTTATTTGTGTCACTATTTTAAGTTACAAATGGGAATTGCGATCTATGAGTAACATTAGTAAAAAAAATTACTAAGAATGTTTTATGGTCTGGTACGAGAGGAGGTCCATGGAGGGTGATACCAACCCTAGTTACGTCACTGAGATTTAGGTACTTTCACATATTTGTACTTCAAGTCATATAATCTGCAGCTGTCACTTTTGATAGATATTATTAAAACTACATGGCATCAGCTTGCAAGCGAGCTATACTAACCTAGCAGCCACTACATGTTGGCAAAGATAGTGCCAACATTTGCAGATAGAGGTGTCATGTGGTCAGCACAACGAACCTAGAAAAAAAAAGTCTATATTTGTATTTTCTAAAAGTATTTTCCTATAAAAATTAAATTGTGTAATTACTTGCATTTATTATTAATTCACATTATGTTATGAGCCTCATCTGTCACTTTTGATGTATAGTGTCACTGCTGATAAAATAATATAACTTATTAGCTTATATTTTTTATTTTTCAATTTTTACTGTGAAAACATATTTTGGTACATTCTAAACTATCCATCTACTGGGGTTATATTATATACATGGTATTCTAGACCTATTATATAAACTGGTGGAGAAATTGTGTTGTTTATACTAGTTCTCTACTTAACGCAGGTCCAGAGTCAGCTTGTGTCGCAGTATGCCAGCAGCTACCAGCACGGGGCATCTGCTCCTCTACCATACCCTACCACTCCAACAAGTGTGTACAGTACATCTGCTCCGCTGCCATACCCTACTAACCCAACAAGTGCTCCTCCGCCATATACAACCAACCCTCCTTTTGGTGATAACTCAATGAGTACCCTCTACCCAGCTCTTAATGATTACATGGGCCTAGAACTGTCGAGGGAAGCCATCGAACAGAACATGCCGGAGTATGCCGTGGCTGTGCCACAATCTGTAAGTACTTCACATTACTCGGAAGTCATTGTGTAGACCTAACTAATTATTTGAGGATGTTACTATAATTACTTCATAACACAACCTTAAAACTGAAAAGTAAACTACTGTTTGATGTCTTCATTTAACTATTTATATTATAATTTAGACAAATTCACCATTCCTAAAAATATAAAAGATTCATGTTGCCACATGAATAATACCAAACTTAGGTAATTAATACTGCTCATTAGAAGTTTCATAAAGTTTCGTTTTCTGTCCATACGGTTTTAGAAGGACCAGAATTGAGACTAGTAAAACCATTTTACCACATTTAAAAAAATACAACCAGCTTCAGAGGTTGGATGGTCCTAGCTATCACACTCGTGTTACATTAATCAGCTGAAGACTGGTAAATTGGGGTTTGAATCTCTGTCGGGTCTACTGGGGTGGTTTTCCACTCACCTTTGATGCAAATGCGAGTAGGCTACCTCTAGAATGCTCCCTTCCTCATCCCTACCCGATTAGAGTAAGTATTATATAAACATATAACCTGAACAGGTAGTTAAATGTGATAGGGAAAAAAAGACAACAAAATTGAAAATTAATCATTTTAAAATTTAAAAACTATTCTAATCTCAATATAGCTTTGAATTATTAGCATAGAAAACCATGTTTTTTGCTTGAAGTGTGGTTGTGTAACTAACTTCTTGGTTAATCAGCTGTGAGAAATTCTTGGTGGGGACCAATATTTTACGCTTTACTTTGAAATTTAATCATTGATGACTGAGCAGAATGATAGCCTCCTAAATAAGGTTGTTTCATAAAGGGAAAATATATTTATATAAAACTTACATATTTAGGAGCCAACTACAAGAAAAATTCATCAACAACATCTACTGTAATTATTTGCGTTAAACTTCCTTTGATAGCTAGTGCTTCTAGTAGAACTTAGATACAAGATCTGTTTTTAGTGATTCGTTTACAATAGGCTCAGAAAACCACAAAATGTAACATGCTTTTAGAAAATTAAATAAATTTGTTTGCAATAGGCTGTAACCTAAATAGCAATGATTGTTAATGGACACAGGAGCTGGGAAAGCAACTTTGGTAATGAGGTCAAAGGTAAATTGTTCTTGGGCCTGCGGTTTTTTTCTTCTAAGATTATTGATTATTTTAAATCATATATATCAGTACATAATTAATGCAGCCTAGTAAATCAAAATAAACTATAAACTATGTTTGGGTGTTTGTCTACAGTTTTGAATAATTTCTTACTTTTATCAGAAAAATCTTAGTTCTTGAAAAGCATTGAAAGGAACTGGATAGAGCTAGTTCAAGTTACGGATAGGTGGGGTACTTTGTAAGTGTGACAATAAACTCTTTTTTTTCAGTTTCCTAATGCCATAGAGTAAGTAAGTGTACATGTTAAAAAAAACATTTGTGTTTGGTTAAAATAATATAGTGCATTGAGGAAAATATAAAAACGCACTTGAATAATATGAATTACGACCCAAAAAAAGAAATTATTCTGAACACACAACTGTGCATGCACAAGCCACACACATTGATCAAGGGCAGATTTTCTACTTTTCTATTCTTTCATTGGAGGAAATATTCCTTGGCATTGAGAAGCAGATCAAATTTTGCTTATTTTTATCTATAGACATGCGCACACCTTCCCCGCTTTCCCTCCTTTTCTCTCGACATTTGAATTGAGTTGGATTTCAACCTCATAGCCACGATTGGGCAATGTAAATAGCAAACAAAACGTTCCAGTATATATATATATATTACAGTGGATATTAAACAAAAATTATAATTGTAATTGTTTTGGTTGAAGTAAGGAAATAGTGGTTTCAATGCTTGCATGGATTATACCTTTTTAAGTAATAATTAAAAATATAATATAATAATTATTGTTTGTGAACATGCTGCTGCTGTACTGCTTTATACTGTTAAAACCAATCGACTATTTCAACAAAACTAATTGGATTTTGTGGTAAATGAGTTTACCTAAAGGATTTTTTTTCTTATACCAAATAGAAAACAATTGATTCTTTTAACTTTGTAGACCACCTATCATTGTGTCAAGATTTGAATTAGAGCTTTTTGAAGAGGGAATTTTTATTATGATAAAATATAAAATTGCCCTTATATTATAGTGAATGCCTGTTAGTAGTAAATATTTGTTGACCTAGCTGTGTTTGGTGTTTTGTAAAACTACTCGACATAACATTAGTTTTTCATAGAATTCTAAATAATAAATACATTATTAGTTTCAGAAATTAAAATAAATTGATATTAAATTAGATTAAACTCCAAATAAGCCTATTTTTATTTTTCCTGTGTTATTTATTTAACATTTTCCAACTACTAATTAACTATAAAGTGAATTTCTTGTGTGACCTTACTTTTCACCATCTCTATACTTGTTACTTTTCAGCGACACGTTGCCCTTCCTGCATCTTCCACTGGTCCATTAGCTGGGATGATTGCACCTCTCTCTGGTCACTCACTCGGTCTGCAGCGCGCACAAGTATCTCATGGTTTGAGAGAGGTGAGTGTAGGACAGAGCTTGAAAATTTTGCTCTTGCTTGCACTTAATAAGTCTCAGTTCAACAAACTAGTAAAAGATTGTCAAACTTTTGTCTCGTATTCATTCACATTCAATTTTAATTGTAGATAATGGTCTTGCACAAGTAATACTGTTTCCATCTTGTTATTTGTAGTGCCTGATAAAGATATTGTTGGCCAATATTTGTATTTCGTTTGGGTTTTGTATTATATATATATAATACAAATGAGTAGTTAGACATGTATACAAAATAAAATTTATATATATATATAATAGAATGGAAATGTAC
>CABFOV010007549.1:11121-27837 GCA_902141375.1 Timema poppense
AATGTACCCACATTTGCATGGAAAGAGTGGAAAACAATTTAGAAAAACTCACCGTCATTAAACTTGACCAGGATTCAAACCCTAACCACCTTACTGCCAGTGATTTTAGAAAGTTTTGGTTTAGTTGTATTACTATTCAAAATTATCATACTTTATAAAATCTGGCATTATTCTGTTTGCTGTCTGTTTAAGTAGTATGTAATAATATAATAGGGCATATTATAGGGCTCTGCTAGTACTCGTATTCTGCGCTTTGAGCCAAGCTCATCATTTAAGCTCGAGATCGAAAGTTTTGTACGCTCATCATTTTCCATCTTCCCCTTGATGTACCTAATAAATAATTTTTAAAACGCATTCCTAAGCATAGTCTATTTAATTGAGATAATATCAGCATTCCCACTTATAAATCATTCGGTTGCTTAACAAATTGTTAAAAATTGATTTAAATTTTCACATTAATAAAGTAAAAGAGCTTTAAAACCACTTTCGACTGGTAATTTTAATCAATATTGTCTTCCATTGTTTACTTGTTTTGACATGACAAAGTAATAAAAATAAACATAGCTAAGAAGATTACTAAATAATTGATTGATTCTCTTTATTATTTTTATCGGGTCCTCGTTTTAAAATAATAATTTATGTTTAATTAAAAATGTAATATCAAGAATATACTATTATATTAAATGTTTTATAACTCAAGATATTTAAAAATCATGTTAATTAATACGTTTAGATACAAAACTAGCTCTAGTTAGTAACTATTTAGTTATAGAATTATATTGGTTAACCTGTTTAAAATCAATGTTGATCTTATTTATTACAATGTATATTTTACCAAACTTCCCACATTTATATTAAAAAAGTATTTACTATTTCATATTGTTTTCTAGGATTAATATTTTAGTCATATTATTTTTAATTTTCAAGTATCAGAATCAACTTTTATAAGCATTAAAAATTAATTGAAGTAAATTTCTCAATAAAATAATGTCTAACGAGAGTCTGTACAACGCGCATGTGCAATTGTGCATAGAGGAATGGAAATGAAACAGAAGATGTGATCATGCATGATTACACTAAGGAATAATAAACAAAATACAAAACACTTCACATTTCTTTGTTTATGATTCTTACGTTTTCTTATAGGGTAAATTAAGTTACTGAAACATATTTGGGGAAATATTAGCTTCAGTTTTATTAACTTTTTATCGAGGCAGTGTAGAAACACTCCTCATTAATGTAAAGTGATAGTGAAAGCAGCCAGCCTGAAAGGACTAGGCATACATATAAACAAACACACTTCTCTATTTTATTTCTACACTTTTACACTTCCCACTTCTTCAAACTTCCACAGTTGCACATTGTTTTGAATTTTCAGAAATATTTATTTTTCACATGAAGAGACATTAATGAAAAAGTAATATTCCAGAAAATTCAAACTAATGTGCTATTTTGGAAGTTTGAAGAGTGGGAAGTGTAAAAGTTTAAGAAGACATGAAGAGAGAAGTGTGTTTATTCCTATACAGGCCTAACCTAACTATCCTTTCAGTTTGGCTTCCTTCACTATCACTTACTTACATCATGATACAGTGTTTCTACACTGTCATCTTTTACATTTCTAAGCCATCATGCAATTATTGATTTTATTAACTTTTTTATAATTATTGTTGGTGTAATTTTAAGTCCTTAAAGATATGAGTGTGAAACCATTTTAATTATTTTTATTAGATTTTTATTAGAGTGTTGTTTTCATTTTTAAATTGTGTTTTATAGGTGTTATTTCTCATTTAAAACCCTGATATTTCCATTGCTTAACCTTTTTTTTCAAATATTTACTCTTTATAAAAATGAGTGTCATTCATATTTTTAGAACATGTGTTTTAATATACTTTAACAATTTAAAATAATGAATATACTCGAACTCAACTTGAACGCTGAAGCTTTTAGAAATACTCGACTCGAATGAAAAAACCCAAGCTACACAGACCCCTAATATAATACATTGTAACAAAAGAAAAAAAGAAATCTTACTAGAGATAGGTCAAATACTATATTTCTTGAATCGGAATCTTAAGCTTACTTTTGAATCTCGAATATTTAAAACTTCAATTTTTAGTCCATAGTGAAAGTACTAGAAAATAAGTTGTTTAACGTGTGGTGCTACTGATTGATAAATGCTTTGTTTGCCGTGTTTATTACATCATAAACAACAAATTTTTAATTGATTTAATTATATTATTACAATTTTGTCCTTTTGTTGTTGTTTTATTCTCCATACATAAGTCAGTAAAATTCCTTTTAATATTTGCTTAAAATTGTTAGTCAATTTTTTCATATTGTATTCGAGCTGCTTTTTTGAGATTTTTATGAATCTCGAAACCTTCGAATGTCATAGGATTCAAAGGAATTGAGGATTTGGATGTCCCATTTCTAATTCTTGTTTGAGCGTGATATATAATTATTATTCTGACATTTTAACGGTTTTGTATCCAGGTCACTATTTGCAAAGACAGTGCTGGAAGGGTTGGTTTGCGTGTGCAAGCCATCAACAAAGGAGTGTTTGTTTGCCTGGTAATTAAAGACTCACCAGCTGCCCTTGCTGGCTTGCGGTTTGGTGATCAAATCTTGCAAATCAATGGCACTGTAGTGGCGGGCTTCACCATGGATCAGGTTCACTCACTATTCCGAAAGAGTCCAGTGAATGGCATCTCTGTAGTTGTCAGAGACAGGTAAGTGTGAATTTTCCCTTATTATCCTTAACTTGGTGCATATGAACATATAGCAGTCATGGTCGGTATATGTTAGCATTGAAACCATAGCTCGTCTACTTTAAGTAAAATAGAACTTTATTTTATGTGTACAAATAGCTTTTAAATCGCAAACCTAATGTATTTTATAATTTTGATAGCATCTTTGAGCTTTGTATTTTTCACACGTGACTATGGGTCTGTCTCCTCCAAAAGGACCTACAAGAAGCCAACTCAAACTTGCTTCTAAAGCATTCAAATGGCATCAAGGATGAAAGGGAAGGAAAGCGAGTTAAGTGCATGCATAGCTGTAGAGAAAGAAAAAAAAAATTTGAACTCCCTCTCACTGCCAGAGTATTTCGGCCAATGAAAGAATGAAATAGTAAAAGCTTTACCAAGTGCTCTTAATTAATGTCGGAACATGAGCCGTGTCAGTTTTATGTCAGGCATGTGTTCAGGACTGCTCTATAACGGTTCTTGATTCACATCATTCAAGGTTTTTTTTAAATCTTTTATTCTCTGGGCAATATTTATTTTAATTTAGCATATTTTATGTATTCGACATGATAATTAAATACATTTTATATCACTAACATTATTTAAATTATGAATTTAAAACCCAAAGATAAATCAAGCCTTGGAACATTTTAGCCCCCGACCCAACATCTAAAACTGCTTGCCCAGCTCCCGTGGCCACCAATCAACACTTACATATATTTTTACTTAATGACTTCTTTTTAAAATATGTAGCTTCAAAAAAAATTATCGACTGTTTTTGTGTTTTTTGTTTGTTTTTAGTCATTTTTAATATAAAAGATTAATATTTCTAAAAATGTTAAATGATGTGTAACTAAGTAAGTTTGAAGAGTGAAGACCGTTTTAATAAATTAATAGATGTAAGTGTCTCATCTTAGTCTTGTAGAATAGTGGTCCCAATTTATGTAATATGACTAATATCTATTATTTAGTAATATAAAATAGGAAGTGCAGAAAGCTACTGAAGCATGAATTAAATATAGAGAACCGGGGAAGAATTCAAACACTCAACTCCACTGATAATTCCTTATTTAGCAGTATTTCAACCCCTCTTGGATGAGAGTTTAGTTCCCTGATTGGTTCAGGTAAGCGAGAGGATTACGGGGGGGAGACCTGAGACCAAGATAGCGTGAGGAAGCAGAGGGGGGTCTGCTGGCAGCTGCTGAGTGAGCTAGGTGGTCTAGTTGCGACAAGGGAGCCCTTGGTTCAAGACCGCTTCAGGGACAGCAGTACCGCCAGCACCGGTTATATGCTAGGACAAGCGTGTTGCAGTAGGGTTGAGTGGCCGGGTCGACCTAATGTAGACCAGGAAATCGGTAGGTCTAGTAAGTCCCGCGAAGCTTAATACACCTCCCTAACCCTAATACCAGTTCTATCAAGAGTAAATTCCATCGTTCACCCATTAAAAAACACTGTAAAAACCCTAGTATGTGCCGTATTGTTACTGATCCACCCCCTAACTCTCCAGTCCATCCTGTTGTTCGGGCATCAAGGAAGGATGACAGTTACAGAGATAAGTTTGTTTTTTTCCTATCAAGACTTAACATAACTATCCTTTCAGATTAACTTCCTTCCCTATTACTACATTACATTCTTGTACAGTGTTTCCACATTGTTTTCATATATTTATAAGCCGCCAGTCCATTATTTATTTTAATATTAATATTTACAGACCCTTTGAGAGAACTGTGACCTTGCACAAGGACAGTGTGGGCCATATTGGGTTCCAGTATAAGAACGGCAAGATCATTGGCCTCGTGAAAGACTCTTCGGCAGCTCGCAACGGCTTGTTGACTGAACATCACCTATTGGAGGTGAATGGGCAGAACGTGGTGGGCTTAAAGGACAAACAGATAACTGCATTGATTGAGGAAGGTGGTCCAATAATCACTATCACAATCATCCCGTCCTTTGTATACGACCACATGGTGAAAAAGTGAGTGAATATGTGAAAAATTACTGTTTATTGCTTTTGAGTTTGTTCCCTTTTAAATGTTCCTATCCACCTTTCCTGTACCTTCTTTCAAATATAACAAAATACCTCAAAAAGGTAAAATAAGTTTTCTTTAAAGAGATTAATCAAATATTCTTAATTTTGAAAATAATCTATATCCAAAGTACTAACATGAATCAAATCCAAATCAAATATTTAAAAATAAAACTACCTTCTTCGGTGGCCACATAGTCTAATGCGTTATTATTGCAATAGACTGGACTGCTGATAACGAGATGTGGATTCGATACTGGTCGGGTGTACTGAGAGTGGTTTTTTTAAATAGTTTCCCACTCTCTTTCCCCACACAAATGCGGAAACACTTCCTTTAAGTTCAACTTTCCTCATCCCCAACCCATTAGCTTAATTAATTAATACAGAGGTATATAACCCGACCATGTAGTAAGACATGTTAAAAAAGTTTTTATTCCGAACCAAATGGCTTATAATTAAATGTTATCAAATCCAAATTGAATATTAGATCATTAAAATTGTGTTTAAATAATGGTTCTTTTATGAAAATCCTATATGTCTTATGGTTTGAGTCAAATAATTGAATTATATTAACGGGTTTAAAAAGTTGAACTATCTAAAAATTTGACTTTTGAGTTGGATTCAATTGAATCCGAATCTGGGACTATTTTGTAACTATTTCAAATCCCAGAAAGGTTCAGATTTGGATTAAAATCTTTGGAAGCTTTGAACAGGTTTAAATAGTTTTTAACAGGGCTGTGAAGTCTATACACCAAGCTTTTGACTCTGACTCATCAATTCTTATACTATCCGATTCTGACTCCTCAATTTTTATACTGTCTGACTCCAACTCGTTCATAAGTGGCTAAAGTATATTAATTAGTAATAGCAAATTGACTTCATGGAAAGCTTCTTTGACATTGTGAACGTATATTTAAATAAATTTCTCAATCCAAATTATAAATATTGGTCATAAAGAATAAAAAATTATAAAAGTAAAATGATATAGTTACCATGTACCTTAGCTCAGTTGGTAGTATGTTTAGCTACCGAGTTAAGGGTCCTTGGAAAACTTTATAGTGTGATAGAAAAATGTAAATTTGTCAAGCAGGTATAAGGACCCCTTATGTTAATCAAATAAATCTTAAAATTTGAATTATCTAAGTGGGAGTTAAGGAAATGGTAGGAAGGAATGGGGTAGGGGGTCAACATTTCCAAAAATTAATGAATATATTCAATTACTTATATGTGTGGTAAATAACTGAAATTTGTTAAGCAGGTAAAGGTAGCACTACAAATAAACATAATAAATGGTATAGCATTATCATCCAAACTTTCTCATATAGTCCATTATTGAAAATTCAGTCATCAGTCAAATATCTTTAAACAACATTCTACTCCAAAAACCAGTATCGAGTTGTGCCTCACTGTTCAGTCGGCCCTTGTATCTTTCCTCCGCACTTGCACAAGGCTGCACCAATCACCCTCTCTACTGTCTGGTCCGCTCCACAGCCATTGTTTTCTAAGCCATCCGTGACAATTCCCACTGTACTCAGCACCAAAGAGAACTCCTCCCTCTCTTGGCTCGTGTGATGGGCACGGCTTCTCATGTTTGCACGCACCAATGGTAAGCCCCCTTTTCCCCCCATTGGACAAGGTCAGGCAACAGTGGAGGGTATATAACAGAGTGATTCCTGGAGCAGTTTTAGTGGTGACCCAACCCTACCACCTATTCAAAAGAGCACTAATAAATTGTCGTTTTTTCAAAAGAGCATATTTTGTCCTAACTCCCTCTCCTTCCACCGTAATCCTTTACCTCCCACCGTGACTCACGTGGCCGGAAAAATCACCCTACCTTCCCCACCTTGAGACTTCATCCCTACCTCCCGCTGGGACTCCTTCCTTCTATCTTTCCACCCTTCTCACCTGGTTGTCCTTCTCACCTGTAATCTAACAGGATGGGCTACACCCATTGCTCTGGCAAGGCCCACCAACAGAGGAGCCTGAAGAGGACATCAGCGACCAAGCAATATTCCACCCGCAGGCCCATTTTCTACTATCCTGACCACAACACTCAGACTCCGACTCCAACATTTCCAAGAGTCCCTACCCCTGAGTTCTCTAATTCCTCTCCTCATATTCCCCTATCACCAACCACCTGACCCCCACCTACTCCAATTTCTCCTTTAAGCCCTGAGGGCTATTATTTGCATACCCTAGCCACCCCTGACCCACCTACATTTTTTTCCCCTATCTCCCTTCCTTACCCCCACCCATTAGACCCACGAGACGGGTGCCTAAAGATGACCGTCACCCGGAGACTGCACTTGGACTAGACGCAACCAGTTACCCCCAAAGTCGTAGCAAGGGATAACAGAGTCTTATATTTCATGTAAAATACTCCCAAGTGACCCATTTGGTACCAAATTGTTTAAGCCATTTTAAAACTAAAATGTTTTAGAGAAATTAGTCATAAGTAAACTACTTTTAAACCACTTTCATTCAAAATTCAAGCATACAATGCTATTGGTAATGAAAACACAACATATTGATTTGGAACCAATTCATTAGAGCCGTTTTTAAAATATATCCAAATTTGAAAAATCTGTGATCTGTTACCAACCCTTAAACTGTTTTTTATTACAAAAACAACTATACATTGTTATTTGTAATGAAAAACACTTGCAAGATACCTGGTATTTGTCATGTAAAGATACTCCCAAGATACCCATTTGAAATCAAATCGCTAAAGCCATTCTAAAAATATTTTAAGTTTTTTAAAAATCAGTTATAAGTAAACTACCCATAAACGACTTTTTATTCAAAAAACAAATATACAGTTTTATTTGACATGTAAAACACTCCCAAGATACCCATATGGCACCAAATCGCTATTGCCATTTTAAAAATATTTTACCAGCCTCTGTGGTCTCGTGTTATACTCAACTGCTGAGGACTGGGAGATCGGGGTTTTATTCTAGTCGGATGCACTGAGAGTGGTTTTTTCTAAAAATAGTTTCCCATTCACTCTCTCTCCATGTAAATTTGGGTGCACTTCTATACATTACATCTACCTCAACTCTAACCCATTGGCATAACTAGTAAATAGGGGTATAACCTGAACGGGTAGTAAGACGCAGTGAGAAACATAAACTCTGAGTGTGATGTTTTGTTTGTCTCTATACTGTTAATACGACCTCACCTAAGGAGGCTAGAACATGCTTATGAAATTATATAACATTATTGAGGACTCGTTAAAAAGATTAGCATTGTTACATGTTTGTTGAAGTGTTGTAGTTATAGAGAAATTCACATGCAAGAATAGTAAAAAAATACTATTACAGTTAAAAAAATAATAAGAATTAAGTTTGATAATACTAATTTGTGTTTATTAACTATATCGAGCATAATTATTGGGACAGAAACTAATTGCTAGCCAGTGAATCATACTAGGTATTTCATTTTTGCAATTTTCAAAAGTATTTTCTAACGGATTGGTTGATGACCCAAATAAAACTATTATAGAGTTTTAAGATATAGTTAAATACATTATCTTTTATTAGGCCTATGTTTTTTCTCATCGCGTCTTAGTAGCCGTTCGGGTTGTACTCATGCATTCATTAAGAATGCTAATATAATGGTAATAAGGATCGTAGACTTTAAGAGAAAATGTGCCAGAATTTAAGTGGAGGAAGAGTAGGTAACCATTTAGGAAAAAACATCCTCGCCCATTTCGATCCACTTGACCAGGATTCGAACTGCAATAGTCCTATCACTTGCAATCCAGCCTAACACGAGAGTGACGCAGTAAGCAATGCGACCACCAATAATGTTAACATATTCTTATATTTACATTATATTGTTTTAAATAGTATAACATTTTCATCAAGTTTTTGTCAGTGCGTCTCACAACCATGTTCGGGTTATATGTATCTGAACTAAAAATAAATTGTATGTGTCAAGTATGAGGAAGCTATACTTGAGATGAAGTGCACCCTCATTTGCATTGAGGGTGAGTGGAAAACCACTTGTAAAAAACAACACCCTCAGCACGCCCGGCAGGGATTCACACTCCGATTTACCACTTCCCGGCAATCCATCCTTTTGTGAGAGTGACTGACACCTTAGACCATTCGATCACTGAAGCTGATTTCATGGTTGTGTTCTTACCCATACTGGTGGGCATGTGGACTAAATATCAAGTTCATGTAGTCTGGTTTAATGACGACGGGAAGGTCAAGGTTTAAACAATGGGTGGGTATACCGAGAGTGATTCGTTATAAAAAGTTTTCCACTCTCCTTCCACGCAATTACAAATGACTTTCCTCTGAACTCTACCTTATTCATCCCTGCCACATTAGCGTAATTAAAATGCAAATAGGCTGGATGGGTAGTGAGATGCGGGGAAAAATAAAAGTGTGTTAATTACAATTCACCCACCCCTCCCTACTTATTCTGGATAAAGTACTTTTTTTTTGCACCCATATTACTACCCGTCTGGGTTATATGCCAACAGTGCTGTATATTTAGGAAATTTTCATTATTTTNAAAAGTTCAAGGTTGGGGAAGTTTGAATGGCTATGGACTACTCCACCCCTGCCCCTTTCCCTCCTATTTCAAAACTGCTTTAGTAAAAGAGCTTTTAAATCTGTCATAGGTTGCAGTAAGATAGCTGAGTAAAAATAAAATCTTGCTGAGAAGAGTGACATAGACCGTACCTCCTTGAGGGGTTGTCCCCTTTTGAGTCCTCTAACATCGAACACAGGGGTCACTCAGTTTTAAAAAGTAGTGGGGGAACCTCCTTAAAGATCAAACTAATACATTTGTCAATATAAATTGAATCTCTTTTCTGATGATTATTCCGACCACTGCAACAGCCTTATTTGAGTCAAGAAGTTAAATCCACATAATTGTCTTAGTCCTCTAACCCTTAACAACATTAGACTTGTATTGCACTTGTTCATTCTTGGTGGGGAAGTTCTGACAGATGCATTAGAGGCTATTTCCCACTTGATTTTCTCTCCATCTATTTACACTAAAGGCGCATTTTCTTTAAATGACATTCCTCATGCCTAACCCTAAGATCAAGTTGTTAATAGGAATAGGACCCTCAAATCCTCAAGTACCACGTGTTTAAGGATTTTCATAATTCATGACTCAAATACTTAAAATAGGTATATATTTTTTTCAATTTCTCATGTGAAATTTGTTTGATGTAGGCCTACTGCTTATTGGTTGTTTGAAACCAATTATAACATGTTCATAATTTTCTCCAAGATTCAGATTTTAGATTCAGGATTCAAAGGTATACTGGAGATTCAGATTTGTAAAATAATGGATTCAACCCAACTCTCGTTTTTTCCCATTCTTGAATATCCTTTAAGATTTTGAAGGAGCGAACCATCGGCCTATTATTAACAATTGTGTCAACTTAAAAACATAAGCTCAGATGTTTTAAGTTTGTTTTTTTCTTGTTTCAGGATGGCCATCACACTTGTAAAAGGTTCAATGGATCATTCAATTCCAGATGTGTAATATATACACTTTCAGAACAAATATAAAGATGAAGAAACTTCAAGTGCTATTCCTTATCATATTTTATAATATGAATATTTTCAATACTACTATATTGTCTATTACGTAAAGTCTGGTAAAACTTTCCTTTTAAATTTCAATCAGTACTTACTTTAACTCTCATTTGAATTAGGTTTACCAATAAAACTAGAAGTGTGCAAAAGTTGACATTTTCTATTTTGTGTGGAGTTTGAATTGAGTTTGGGATAGTCTTATTTAAGTTTGAAAACTTATATAAAGCAATATTTGTAATAAAAGTTTTACAAATTAAATTTCTATAATAGATCCATGTATATTACATAGACACAGATACATTTAATTTTACTCGAATAAAATAAAATATTCAGGTACTTTGTTCACAAAAAAAAATCTTCAAGTCAAATTGATTAAACTAGAATTTTTTTATTTCATTTTGAAAAATTTTAGTACTTTTACTGTTAGTATTTTGCAAAAATGCTTCTAGTAAAGTCCAGACAACTTCTCAAACTTGAATTTTATATTTGTTTCACAGAGCCTTAATAAAAGTTAAAAGGAGGGCAAAATTTGTGAATTTTCTTTAAAAAAAACAAGTGATCCACAATATAAAACATTTTAAATGAGGCAGTTTTAATTTGTCTATTATAACTCTTAAATTTTTGCCTTAATACTTGATCAATCTTAGGTAATCTAAGAAAATGTTCCAATTCTATCTTGATTAAATTTTTATGATTCTTGAGAATATTAGAATTGTTAAATTTTGCTTCTCCACTAAACTAAATTTAAACTTGGCCATGAAATCAAAGTTTGATAACCTCAAAAGGCACCTTTGAAAATATTTGTGTTATTTAATGCTTAAATAAGCAAATTACTGGATAAGCCTATTCACAAAAACTGTATTTATTAACATAAAATGCATATGCCATATACTTAACTGTGATGGCTGACTAAATTTACAGCGATCGTATTTATTATCACTTATTATCTTAGCACCTTTGAGAATCATTATTCTAAAATAAAATTTCTTATCCTTACAGCACTTACAGCATCTCAATTATTATAGTCTTAAGTTTAGGTTAGTATCACTTCTTTTCAGTAAAATAGAGATGAAAACTCAACGATTAAGAGGTCAGTTGTTGTTCAAAAATTACTTTATTTACTTTTATTCTGGACTATTGTAATTTTTCTGGTAAATGTGTAGCCATCACCCTCTTATAACAAATTGAATAAGTTTTAGCAAATTTTTCTATCAAGTTTATGTTAATTATTGGATTAGTTTTTGTGCAATGTTTTTTTAAATATTCAATAAGCAAGCCTAGTTGGGCATAGTTGATTAATATAATTTGAATTAAAGTATTAGTTTTTGGACCTAAAAGAAAGTGCAATGATTTATATTGATGAATCAATTATAATTTCCCTAGTATTTAAACCTTACAAACTCTATCCCTTGCCATTTACAATGATTTTAAAAAAAAGTTTTCTAGATTTAATTACAACTTGGTGTTAAGTGTTTTTGTGTTTATGTTGATCTTATGTATTCATTCTGTGCTACAAATGTATTAATGAAATCTTTATGGAGTCTCAAATCACACTTTTATATCTACAAAATGAAATAACATAGTTAAAAAGATACACCTGGTTTAGAAACTTAAGACAGTATCTTCAAATAAAGCAAAATTAAATTTTGAATCTCGGGTAAAGAATATTCAGAGTTCGACGGTGCTTCTTCATTTGTCAGCAGAATAACTTAATAGCTTTTTTCTTGATGTCTTGAAATATATGGTTAGATACTTATAGTGTGTGGAAAGTTATCTACACACTAAATTAATTAGTAGGGCCTACACACTTACCTAGGTGATACTGGAGTATAATTTTTTTTAGATATATCACTAAAAAACACAAACACATTTTTTAAGGACAAGCTTTCACTGTCACACACAGCTTCATCAGGTCAGGAGAGTAGACTGATGCTTTGTTTTTTAGTGTTATATCAAAACAATTTCTGCTCCAGTATCACCTAGGTAAGTGTGCTGGCTATCCCTCCTAATTTAAACCATGATTTAGCCTAGTGCTCTATACCACATAACCTTAGTAGGGCCTACATATTTTATGTTAAAAATCCTGCATATGTGAATTTATCAACATTGATGCAAGAAAAATGAAATCTCTAAAAGTCAAATTAAATGAAGAGATCCAACTACTTCCCCTAAAAGTGTCTTGTGAAACCAGGTGGTCGTCCTTTTTTTTGGAAGGTGGGGGTATTNGTAGGGCCTACATATTTTATGTTAAAAATCCTGCATATGTGAATTTATCAACATTGATGCAAGAAAAATGAAATCTCTAAAAGTCAAATTAAATGAAGAGATCCAACTACTTCCCCTAAAAGTGTCTTGTGAAACCAGGTGGTCGTCCTTTTTTTTGGGGGGTGGGGGTATTCTTAACATTTACTTTAGCTAATCTTTTTGCTGCTTTTTGTTTTGTCACAAAGATTTTGCTAAACAGTGTACAATTCAAATAATAAATAATACTATTTTATTCATAATAATATGATAATACTTACATTAGGAGTGTGCAATCTTTTATATGACTGTGTAGAAAATCATGGAACTAGAAAAGTACATGGGTCAAAACTCATATCATTACTTTGCACATAAAAAACACTTTGTCTCTAAAATTCAAGAATTTTATTTTCCTTTATACTGAATAAAAACATGATTTGATCCCTTTATATTTGGCTACACATGGAACACTTGTTTGTCAAAATATTTATAACTGTGAATAACACCTTTTCCTGCTATTTATCATCATCATTTCATATACTATTTTCAAAATAAACTTATTATAAATTATTAAAAGTTGATTTATCCTGGTAACAATACCAAAACATAGTATTGGAGAAAAACCATATTTAATTTTTAACTGGCACAAAATCGATAAAATTAGCTGACTAATGGAATTATATAATACACACTATAAAGTATTATGTTACAAGCCTAAGGAATGCTCAAAGCACACTCGTCAAAACCAACTATTAAGTTTTCTTATACATAATTTAAATGAATTGGTGGTGTTTTTTATTTGGGAAACATTGCCATCAAATCAGGGGCCAAAGTAGAATACATTAATAAAGTTTTGGACATATCCAGTCATTGTTTTGTTAAATTTTGGCCTAAAAAGTTTGATGGCAGATTTTGGTTAACTCTTTTTTATCGGTGCATCTCTTAGTATCTATTTTGTTGATATATGTATTGTATTTTATGACTTGTTATTGAGCTATTATAATTTATGTGACTTGGGTTGGTAAATATATCAAGACTGAAAGTAAACTGTCTTCTAACATATTTATGCTTGAGGGTTGAGAATATTGACATGTGTGGCAATTGGAATTATGCTAGATAAAGAAAATTAAAAATGTTTGGTATTATTTTAGATGATAGAAAGTAGTAATATAACAAACTATCAGTGCATTTAACATAAGTGTTATGACATAACGTTTTGAAACCAGTGCACAGTATTTTTCCTATTTAAACTTTGTGATTTGTACTTTATTCTTAACCGGGAAGATTATTTTACGCTATTTTACGCTATTTTAACTAATTTTCCTTAAGTCTTAGAGATTATGAGTATGCTTTTTTTTGGTGGACTGATTTATATTTTCCCTTAGTTTCAAGACAAAATATGACATACTATATTGGCTATATTGTTATTATGCTATTTTTATTATTGGTAGATAGCTTAGAGATGTCTAGTAATAGTTTTAATTATTTTCATATATAGTTAAAAATTATAATTATAGGATTGACTGTTTAAACAAATAATTGCCTGATTACCTATAAATGTATGCATATTGTGTGGGAACACTGTGAAATAAGTAATTTGTAAGTGATAAAGAAGAAAGCCATCCTGAAATAATATTTGAGTCAGGCCATGATAGAAAACACATTTTCATTTTATTTGATATTTGTTTTCTATCAAGTCCTATCCTTTCAGGATGGGTTCTTTCTCATATAATTTCATTACATTTATTTTACAGTTTTTCCACATTTTCACAAAAAAAAAATTGGAAGTTTGTTAACTTAAGCTATTGTAGGGATGGTTTAAAAGTTGTTGTTTTTTAAATGCCGCATAAACATAGTTGTTCAATACTTGAAACAAAGTGTATCTCCTTTAGTTAAATATTTTTTACCATACAGCATTGATACTTATTAATAGGGGTTTGCGAAGTCCATTTCTCAATTCAAAGCAGTCAAATCAAATAATATGAAAAATATGTTGGATAAAAATATTATACTTTGCATAACTACATAAATGTAGGTATTAAATATAATTTACAAAATGCTATATTTCAAAGAAAATTTGATTATTTTTATAAGTAAACTATAATTTTAATGGAAATAACAGCATAAAATTAAAATAATAAATATATATTTGTGTGTAGGCAAGGGAGTAATAGAGTCTCTACCCACAATTACTTTTAAACAGTCACCAGCTTAAGAAGTGATAGTTGTTTCTACTCCTTTTCTTCCCCCCTTTTTTCTCTTTTAAATATTTTCAAGAGGTATGGAAAGTCCATTTTTTAAATTTGAATTGAACATAGGCCTATGAAAATCAAATATTCTTGAAGCCAAATTGAAGTTTGAAAATTTTTGTTAGTTGCTTTATTATTGTTATTTATATATCATTATGCCCTAAAACTACTTGGAAAATATTGTATTGTACAATTTTTTGTAATATTTTGTTTTATTTTGATAAACCCAGTAATTACCACATCTTAAAATTCAATTACTTTAAATTTTTTGTATGGATATTAATTTTTAACAGCTCAAATGGCAATAATTGACCATAAATGGACTATATATATTAGCTCTCAATATCTTTATTGGTGAAATGTCATTATTTTTGAAACTTTGCACACCCTTAATAATTTTCTTTACTCTCTGTTACTAAAACTAACCATTTCACAAGTGTTGGTGATAGCAACATCTTGACTATGAAAAGGGCACGTATTACCGAATTGCCTGTGAAAATGGTAACTTTAGGTATCTCATGAGAAAATTCTATTCTATCGAGAGGAGGAACACATTTTCTGGCCTTAGACTTTGTGTTTGAGACAATTATTAGACTTCTTCGAAAAAACCTTGGTTCAAATAATGAAAAACAACCAAAGTTTCTTAATGTTTATGTTGTGTGCTAAAATACCTCATTCTGTCCCGACGAGTGTGAATTATCACTTTTCAATATTTCTTCCAAATATAATACAATTACCTCATAAAGCGAAAAGAGGTTTTCCTTATATAGTTATATCAATATTTGTAAAGTAATTCATAATAATACATTTAATAACAGACCCCTTATAAAGAATCAAATGTCCATTGAAATAGCATTTAAAACACATTTAAGAGCTATTTATAGCATTATTTAGAACACACGACCAAAATGACAAGTCTTATTATTCTCTACTTGTATTTTTATGTATCAATAACTAATCAAATAATTATTTCATTGAATCAAAATGTCACTAGATATTGTTAACCCTTTGCGTGCCATGATAACATTGTGTTATAGTAATAAGTTTTATAATATTTGAATTGGTAAATTTTAAAGGTGTAATATCTTGGCTAAGAAAGTGTAAAAGGCCACTAATTGTATGTCCTTTATAAGGTATTTCATCCTGTTGCAGGATTATAAAAATAAAATAATAATAGTTATTGGAGTGGCTAATTTGCAATTTTTCTTTTAACATTTTATTGGAAAAACTGTCTTATCTATGTGTAACATAATAATCAATAAATTGATATTTTTAAGATTTGTTTGGTTATTTAAACATTAAATTATGGTCATAATAAGTATATTAGTTTTTATTTTAATTTATTGTAGATTTATAGTAAATATTTCAATTTATCCTAATAGGTTGAGCCCTTTTATTAACAAGGATAATTAGTATTTCGTCATCGTCTGTTTCCAGCCTGTAGCTGTGTCAGTTTAGTAAAATCCCTCAGTCTTCCTCTATCCTTCCATCATTCTTCCTCCTCTAACTACTTCTATTCGTCCCCTCTCACTTGAACACTTTCTGTTATCTGCTCTTCCCATCTATTTCTTGGCCTCCCTTGCAGTCTTTTTCCTAAATACAGTTTCAACATTTTTTTATATAATATTTGACATTATTGAAACTTTTTTTGGTTTTCTCTTTAAATAAAAAGCAATAAATAACGTATCTTGGGCTAACATTATTACAATGCTGTTGTAGAGATTAAGGGGTTGTTTGAATGTGATTCTTGGAGCATTGTTGAGAATATTTTGTGAGAGAGGTGATGAGGTTAGGATATTATAGCCTGTGTTCAGGATAAATTTAGTTTGTCATGTCTTTGATAATACTGGGTGGTAAGTGGTTTATCATTGGAAGGTTTCTTCTTGATT
>CABFOV010007550.1:13468-27832 GCA_902141375.1 Timema poppense
GGTTCGAATCTCGGTCGGGTGAACTGGGGGTGGTTTTTCCTAAATGGCTTTCCATTCTCCCCCCACGCAAATGTGGGTTCACTTCCTCTAATTAAACCTTTCCAATTCCTAATCCATTAGAGTAATTAGTACTTAAAGCATATAACCCGAACGGGTAGTAAGACGTGGTGCTAAATAATAATAAATAAAATAAACTACATAAACATTTATTCGCTTAAATAAACACTTGAAAGATTTTTGTAATTGTTAAGGCTTAGCAATTTCCGGGACTAAAGGTAATTTTTTTTTTAACTACTCCTTGGACACAAACAGCCTTACTGGAGTTTCGTTACATTCCCTGAGCCAAGTTGTCTCCTTAGCCACTGGGGACTACTAGTTGCAGTCCTCAGTGGTAGCAGCACTTCCAAACAGGGGTGGCCCATCCTATTTTAAGGGGCCACAGGGGCCAGGCCCCACCAATATTTTTCCAACATTTTTTAAAGATAAAAAAAACTTTTTATCCTATAAAATATTTTCGAAAAAACCTGTATATGAAGTGGAGCACAATTCTTTCGACACGCATTGAATTATTGTATTCGTTATACAGTATCCCAGCTGTGACAGGCCATTCCATAGAAGCCACGCTCAGTGTGAAATGTGTCAAGGTCAATGACCCCTGCTCTACCACTCAATTTCGAACTGTACGTAGAGAATGGGCCAGTCTAAGCGGACCCACTATACAATAAAGGTTTATATTTTGTTTTTTCGTATATGTATCTGTATTTTAGTATGTGTTAAGACCCAAGAAGTAAGGTGACGAATGAAAGTGGTTAATTAAAATGAATAAATTAGATTCTTTATTTTAAAAACGCCGTTTTCTTCATTAAAACTGCAAGAAAACCGGTAAATTAAATGGCTCGGAGAAAAACAGCCTAATGACTTTACATTTATGCAGATGTGTGGCAAGGAAAAAATAACCTTTTCTAATGTTTGGTGTTGTAAAATATTGTGTCCAACTGTGAGTAAAGAAAATCAGAGCTTATTTGGATTTTATTGTTTATTATTTAGCATAGAGGGGTTTTGGACAGTGGTATGTTGTGAGTATCTTAGACGTTTAAGGGAAAATTTTTAAAAAACACAAGAAATGTGCAATTCATTTCTAAAATGCATGTAAGCTTAAAAGATTTAGAAAAGTAAATATTGCATCGCAGATAAATTTGGTGGTCAAAATTTCAGCCTAAAAACACAATGAACAGGTGTAAAAAAATGGGCAGATTAATATCTTGCTTAAATTTCTGTGATACCCATGAATTGGCATTAAGAGAGGACAGTTAAAATCAAGAAATTGTGATTTTGTAATTCTAATAACTTTTAAAGGTAGGAAAACTTAAATTAACTTAATATTTTAACACGTGGTGAGAAAAAATAATTACCATTAAGCTTTGACCTGGCCCCACCAAAAAGAAAGATCAAAGCTCCACCACTGCTTCCAAGTGAAACAACTCACTTCCAAATTGTTTGTTGTTAAGGCTACAACCTAAAGAAAATCTTAAAATAACAATATTTGTAAAAAAAATATAGTTTTCTTTTAAAAAAAATTGTAGCTTTGTGGGCTGTCGTGCGCCTTGGAACACTATGAATGAACTGCCACTGATTATTGCAAATCAGCGAAAAGGCCAGTTAGGGGTTAAGAAGATGATGTTAAAGAATGTAGTTAATACTATTCATACTATTATGTATGTTAAACTAATGCTAGAATTTTTACAGAACGTAATTATTTGAAAAAAATTACTAATTTATCAAATAAACAACTTAGTGCACATTTTGACTATTTAATTTTCTAATTCGACTAAGACTTTAATTTCAATTTAATCTTTAGCTTTAACAAAATTCCCACTTCTTCAATAATTTCTTGTGAAATTTTAATAAACTAATCTCAATGCACAGTGTTATAAATTAATGGCATGATTAATCACAAATCCAATTGTAACCAAATAAATTGTTGTATCAATCCATTGTCAGATTTTTTGACTCGTATGCTTATAAGAGTTTTAAGAGCCAATTATTTTCAAGTTATTTAGTCTCATATAAGTAATCATTAGTTATGTTATTAATTATATTTTGTTAGCTTTCCTTTGAAAATAATGTGTTTAGCTAAAACTATTTTGGCGCTTTATTTTTAAATAAAATGTGGTCAGAGATGTGAGAGTAGAGACCGTCATTTTAAACTCTAAGTTCTAGAGTATTCTCATGTGATAAATAAGTGTTCTGCCAAAGTTAAAGTAATTTAATGCTTTATTTCTGCCAATTTAAAAAAACACTTCATTTATGTTATATTTATGACGAAATAACAATGCACTGAACATAACATTCAAACGTTTTACTTTATTAATACCATATTGATAAATATGTATTTATAAGCTCTTCAAAGCTGGTAATGAAACATTAAATAAATGTTATATAGTTCTAACTTTATTTTGCACTCATGAAACAAATAAAATAAATAAAAATATAAATCCACGTGGTTTTGTACTAATGGCTTAAAATCAAAAATTATTTAGTTTGAACTAGACCACCAAGTTGCGGGTTATTTCACAATCCCTAATTTAATATTATTAAAAAAGACAGCACGCAAAAAGTATATTTTAGTGTTTTAGGATTTTATTTCTCATAATAAATGTTCTACAATCAAATATGTTAAGTAGAATAATTAATCGAAAAACAAAACAAAAAATCGAATACGGTAAAAACGTGATAAACTAAAAACAGAAAAAAAAAGTTTGAGGTATTTTCTTTTAGCTTACAGATATGAGATATTCACTCGTGTATTTGGTAGCTATAGTACATGGGAGGTGTGAATAATTTTAGGGCATCAAAGTCTAATGCCATTGCAGGTCGAGCGCTTAGTTTAGTACCTTAACTAACATATTCTGCATACATATGCCCGACTACAGTAAATTTTGATGTCCTGTAATTATTCACACTTTCCATGTATAACTATAGCTATTAAATACCACAGTGGCTATCTCATAACTGTAAGCTAAAAGAAAATACCTCAGACCTGGGTTTCTGTTTTAGTTCATTACGTTTTTCCGTAGTAGTTTTTTTTTGTTTTTTAAGTAATATTATATGTGTGTATATAGTTATAACTATATTTTATAATATTTATTTATTTATTTATTATTCCCTCCCCCCTTTCTTGTGAAACATTCGTTAAACTGTTAGATAGCCACACATTCCGACTCGTTGCGTTCTAAAAATTATTTACAACTCAAAACATTATACTGTGCTCTCATGAGCTCCCGCTTGATTCCATGGGAGACCTACCTAGCTAAGAATACTCCTGAGACTACATTGAATCATTTGCTATCATGTTAATGAGCTTCATGTACATACATCCAGAGGTGTCAGTTACAGACCCATGTGGAAAAATGTCAGATCAGAGCCAGAACTGGAATTGACCAGATCTGAGAATGACAGGCTCTCCCCAGATCTGACCCAGCTATGGGCATATTTGGCCCAGATATGGACCAGTTCTGGCCAGATATGATCTTTCTACATGGGGAGGATGAAGTTATCAATTAACTTTCTATGAAGCACAGAAAAATTAACATAAGTCTAAAGTGAATTAGTTCAAAAGTGATTTTGTGAGTTAAGAGCTAGTGCAAGTTGCTTATTTGAATTTTCAGATTTTAGATATTCAGTGGTCCAAGAGGCAAGAGGTAGGTCATATATAAGCCCTTTATACGTATGAATCCATAGATAGCTTGGTAATATATCAAAGACAGTAATTATCAGTGCCGGTAATATACACACAATGCCAGTGACTATAAATCCATAGAGTACATTAAATATATTAGAGAGAAAAATCACAGAAAAACCACCTGTAAAGTTAACAAAAACTGTTATTTTATATATAATATCTTCAGTACCGAAAGTGTAATCATCTAAATAAAACGTGTGCAACATCAACAGTCTTTCTAATTTTAAAATTATAAGTATCAAATATACTCAGATCACATAACCGCGAGCAAGTGGGCAGTAAGGTATACTCGCGTCGTCATCATCACAAAACCCATTATCGTTATAGATACTGCTCAATCACAGGGCAATATCTTATTATAAATCCGTATCATCCTGATTGGCACCGTATCGCGGGTCAAATATCAATATATAAATTCTATATCAACATAAACTTAAAATTAATATTTACACAGTTAGCACGGACAATAATGAATTTGAAAAAAAAATTAGTCCATATCATTACGGGTATTCGGCGCAGTACTAGCATACCCGGAGAATACGCCACTGCTCATTTATTTTAAATGTTAGAAGATTTTCTTTTGTCCACCCTAATCACTTCATTGCTAACATTTTTTACTAGGGAGTCGAATTGGAACTAGAGCCGGAAACCGATCATAGAAATTTAGCAGTTTTTCTCAAGTAACCGGAACAGAAACACAAAAAATAAACTTTCCTAAAAAACAGAACAGGAATTTGGGGGCATAAAGGTTGTGAACGGTTTTTGAATTATTTTTTAAAAATTGCATTTTATGCTCTTATTTTTTAACTTAATCTTATTTTGAGTTACTTTATTTTTCCTTTTTTCTCAGATTTTTTTGTATCAAAGTCAGATGTGATCTTTTGTATTTATTTGTGCAGAATAACTTTAATTTGTTGTAAATTATTTTTTAAATCTATTTATCTATTCATGAATAACTTTAAATGGTAGCATATACTATCTACTAAATAAAACTTCACAAGAACCGTAACCAGAACTGTAACTTAACCAAAATCCAAAACAAACAGAAACTATTAATTTTCTCTAACTGGAACCAGAAACGGAACCTTAAAATATCTACTAGAAGAACCAAAGCCAATAAATATTTCGGTTCGATTCCCTGGCTTTTTACCTCTCCAACATATAGGTCAGTTTAGCACGCACAGAGGGGACTTACGACACGTGTTGCTCTAAGAATAACTAAGGAAGCATAGTTCCTCTTGGGACGCATCAAAGAACGCGTAAGGTGAAATTGAGATTGACTACTATGCAGATGGTTTACTGAATGAAACACCTGCGTCGTTCAGAAAGAATGAAAGAAAGGGGAAGAGGAGATGCCAATCGCCAGTTGCTCTCCAAAATTGTGTTAAATTACCGGAACGCAAATCTTGAGCTCATTAAAAGAGGTTTGCTATGATGCCATTCTCAAGTAGGCACTATGCATGGGCAGTGACATAAAAATATGCGCCCAGTAATTACTGTAACGGTTGGAAACAACACCAGCAGCGTGTGAAATTGTTTTACTAGAGAGATGCATTTGAAAATAGGTTGCTATAAACATATTATACTCTCACAAAGTAAACAAACCTATATTATCTTGAATACTATAATAAGGTACATACAGGCAAAAACAATATAACTACAAAACACATGTAAATCAATATATTATAAGATAGTTAAGTAAATTAAAATAGTAAAGACCTAGCTAATATTTTTACTAAGAAACACAGTAGGAACGTTGTATAAACAACATTTTAGAAAATAAACTCTTTTTTTGACTGTAAGCTACGAAGCCATATTATTTTACTGTTGGTATTATTTTATAAGTATTAACATTTTCTATAAAAAAAGATTCAGTTGAAGATCATGTGACTTGACGTATGAATGAATACATGCAAATAACCTAAATTTAGTAATGTCCTTGACTGTCAGATATTGTTCTTCCATGTTATTTTATTATAGTAGGGTGGAAATTAACATATTATTTATAAACACTTGAATGTCTGGTCAAAACGAGGGCTAGTCGTGGCACTTATTCCAACGGCTAGATGTAGGAGTTTCCCTGAGGTTTAACCCCCCCATCGCGAGACTTCCATAAGTTTTAAATATTAATCTTTAAAATGGCCTTGTACCAAACTTCAAATAACATATACATTTTTCCAACAATTTTGCCCAAGCAAGGACTACTCCAAATAGCTTCTAGAGGTATTTAATTTTTCTAAAAAAATCCTGGCTAATATAACACTAAATAGCTTATAGAGGCATCCGATTTTTAAAATAAATACCAATAGAGGGCCAATCCAAATAGCATCTAGGTATATGCATATAATTTATTTTTAAAAATTCAAGTAAAGACCAATTCTATTAGCTTCTAAAAGCATTCAACTTTCAAAGATGTGTTGGAGGACTACCCCGTTCATTAGTTTCTAAGGGAATCTAATTTAAAAAAGAAGATCCAGGTGAGGACCATTCCAAATAACTTTTAAGGGCATCCATTTTTGTTTTTAATTCTTTGGTGTAATATCACTTCAAATAGCTTTAAGAGGCATCTTTTTTCGGAACAAAAATCCGATGAAGAACATTCTAAATGATTTACATTCTTCCGACATGTTTCGGTATATAAAATACCATAACATGTTAGGAAGAATATAAATCAGCATCCTTCTAATGGCTGATTATCGCAGGGAGTAATGGTACTGGAACAAGATAAGGCTTAGATTTTAATCAAAACCATAAAATTAAAATATTATATTCTTCAAATCGTTGTAACAAGAACATTTTCATTACTTTATAAAACTTCATTGGGATATGCTAACCTACTAACTCAATTTTATTACTTACTTTACAACACTGTTGATCTTTAAAACTAGTTTTTCTCCTTAATTTATTGTATCCAAGTTTTGTGACTAGATATTAATATGTTATATGTGTATTTTAGACTTATCATCAACATATGTTTTAATTTAGTTGATGATGGTACTGTATATCAATTTATTGAAAATTTGTATATATGACTTTTGTTGCTCATTAAAAGCAAAATATAATCAATCAATTCATCTACCAATTTTAGAACTATTTAATTCATTAAATAGAAAATCTATATATTTCGTTATAGCTATTCCTGAGTTTTCTATCTACGTCTTAACTTTAATGATTTAAATTAATCAAAATGTGATCTCCTATACAAACATTTCTATCATTACAATGAATTGCAACCTCTGTGTTGAAATTCATACTTAGTGATTTATATTGTCTAGATAACTACCCAAATATATTGTATTCTATTAAATAATCTTCCCACACATTTCTTACTATAGTATATGCAAATAACTAGGGCTAGTTCAAGTGTATACAAATATGTTTCATAAGAATCTAAGCTGATTTAAGTAACTTTGTTAGGGCATATTTTAGCATATTTCCATGTCTTTACGTGATATAGCATATCTTCAGGTTTTTTTTAGTAATTTTAAGGTATCTTTTGATATATTTGAGTTATTAATTTGCATATTTTGGTATTTTCAAGACAAAGGACACATTTGTATGATTTTCCCTGTAAGCCAGAAGCAATATTGAGGATAAAAGGCTGTAAGGGGGGAGTGCTTGTGTTTAGAACATCTGTACACGCATCATAGCAAACGGTGGTGCCACCACGGCGGTAAGAATACTTCTCCCCCTCCCCTGTTTTCTTTTATACGGCATATTTTTTGTTTAAAGACTTTCAGTTTGGCACAGAAACTCTAAAAAGCTATATTACATTTTAAGAGCTTTTGATATCGTATATGACATGTTTTTACTCAATAAATGTTTAGTTGCCGCAGAAACTATAAACAAAATTAAGTGTTTTTTCTTAGTTATTCTTTGTCTTGGTTTTATAGGTAAAGTTAGTAAAATAAATTAGATTTTTTTTAGATTTTTTTTCACGCATCTATTATTTTCTTAATTAATAGAATATTGAAAGGAAAATAAAAATTAATGTAAATTTTATTGGTAATTTTTCTGTTTCAAAGGGCATATTTATAGTTTTTTTGGTCATACATGCATTTTTTATAAATCATTTTCTAGCCATTTTTAGGACATACACATCATATCCCTACAAATAACAGTCTCTTTGTAGAGTTAATTTCTTACATGATGTTCTGTGGTATGCAAACAGATAAAAATGAAAACTAACCATTAAAATTAACGTTACATGGACATACATGTTTGGGTGCTCCTGAATGGTCACACAGTGAGCAAGTAATGACTGCTTGATTCCGTATATTGGACCAATGCACATATTATTTGCAGGAGGGGTGACGGGGTAGGTATTAATATATAAATTGCAACAAATGTAAATGTAAGTGGATACAACACATTTTTCTCAACAAATTAAAATAAGTAAAACATAAATAATTCAAATAGATATGAATTTTTTTCTAAAGGTACTGTGTATAGATAATGTTTAAACTTAAGTAAACGTTGCTACTCGACTAATGAATTTATCATACATTCTGACACTTCGGACACGTACATTTTAAAATGAAGTAAATATTTGTCCTTTAAAATTGCTAATTTTGTATTTGTTTTGACATATTTAGTGCGATCAGAGAACATATTAAATTTAGGATGTTCGAAAACAAGGTGCTTAGGAAGATACTTGTTCCAAAAAGGGATGAGACTACTGGAGAGTAGAGGAGGCTACATAATTATGAGTTGCATACCCTGTACTTATCACAAGACATTGTTTGGATAATCAAGTCTCGTAGATTACGGTGGGCAGGACACGTATGTGAATGGGAGATTTTAGAGCATTGTTCAGTATATTGACTGGCAACCTTAATGGGAAGACACCATTGGGAAGAACTAGACGTAGATGGGAGGATAACATTAGAATGGACCTGAAAGAGGTAGGGTGTAATGAGGTGGACTGGATAGAACTAGCTAAAGATAAGGATAGGCAGCGTACTTTTGTAAGTGTAGCAATGAACTTTTAGAGTTCCTAATACCAGAGTGTAAGTAAGAAAATAATTTAACCTCAATTTAAAAAAAACTATTGACAAAATTGGAAAAATAATTTTCCTGAACACTATTTGATTTCTCTTGCATATTTTATGGTGCATGTAGACTGTATAGCAATATTTTATAGTGAAATTCAAGTTAGTACATGCATAGAAAAGAGGTGGGTTTTCAAGTAGACAAGAGGGTTCGTGTTTTGGATGGCTATTTAAGGTAGCTTGTTCTGGGACGGGCCATTATCCTAGCCTCTACCTGAAGCCATCTAAATAAGGGCATGTTATTGATGCCTATCTTAATTATAGAACCTCCAAATGGCTCAAAATTATATTAAAGTTCATTAAATGTTTACATCCTCTAATATAGCATCAGAAAATAATATTTATGGTGAACAACTATTTTTTATCTCGCTTTGAGTTTACGATAAAATAAATATTAACGTTTCTGTGGTTATATCATACTAATAGAGTTATCACCAAGTTTCTATTGAATTATTTTAGGAAGGTATAAATATTAATAATAATAATAATAATAATAATAATAATAATAATAATAATGGGCGGGTCCAATGAACATCTTAACCCCACTACACCTATTTAACCAAACCCCAGCGACAATGGAAATTATTCCCCTTTTGATAAAAAAAATTCACCAGATACACCAGTCGGGAGTCCAGCAAGAGACCTCTAGGTCAGCAGTCAGGGGCCCTGACCACTATACCACGAGGCCAGCTAAAAGGTATAAATAATCTTTAGTGAATAAGCTGAAATATAATACTAACCATCTAAACCAAATGAACAAAACATCTCTCATTCAAATATCTTTTCAGTCAGCACAAGGATAAATTCAAGTTTGTATATTATAAGTATATCGATGAATTGTTTGAACATTAAACAAACACACAAGGACTAAACACACACTAGGTGCTAGGCCTGTCTGCAACATGTGAAATTTTGGATTTCGCGCGAAATGGTTCTCTGGCCTTTTTATCTATTTCTAGATTGTTCAACTCAGGAGGCAGTGTGATTTGTGTTCATGGCTCTCTCTTCCAGATAATCGGGTTTTTTTCTCTATTAAACCTAAATTGTTTCTATAACTCTGGCTACGTAATCATGATGTGTTGAATCCTCCCTGAGACCACACAAAATGAGATTTAAGAATTTTGGGGGTAACTGCAACACTTAAGTAATCAGTGCACACAGTTTCAGCTTAGTACTTTATTGTAAAGTCGAGAGAAACTCTGAACATACAAACTTGCACCGTATGGCTTTTATTATAACAGATATTATCAATGATATAGTCGCATTTTAAAATATAAATTAATGCATTCAATACAATGCACTTGTATACGAATTAATTTAACCCTATCAATGCTAGGAGATAGCAAGATTTCGAGAACATACGTCAACCATTTATAAAATAACACAATCATTTATATCTTAATTAACTAAACGTACAAGTAGATATCTCCTAGAGTCTTATTTTATCATTCAAGCTATATTTGCGTTTTATTCGTAGATAATTGGTGACCTATTTAATCTAACCAACCCCTGGCCCCTTCAAGATGAGTTGAAACATGTTTTCTGAAAAAGAAAAATTCAAATTAGAATGTATTTTTCTTTGTGCATTTTTCAGACTTGAACTTTTTGTACTTTCTCGCTCTCTTACAGGTAGAGAAAGTAAAGTGATCGTAAAAAAAAAAAATCGAACTCAAGATTTTGATGAATCTTGACGTTTCATGACCCCCCGAATCCAAAAAAGTTTTTTTTACTTGCCGTCTGTCTGTTTGTCTGTACCTCCATCCAACTAGAGCCTAAACTATTTTACCGATCGGGCTAAAACTTGCTATCTAGGGTTTTCATAGGGTTTCCCAGAGGGGTTTATGGAATTGGATATATAACCCTAAAACTGAGGGTAGTTTACTGAAGGGTAAAATGAGGAAAATTCAATTTTTTCAAAATTTACTCAAACGATTTTGATTAAATTTCATTTCTAAACATTTATAAATATTCCAAAAAAATGGCTTCTCTCAATATTTCGGCAAAATGACTTTAAGGGCTCCGTTCTGATGCGTAAATGATTTTTTTTATAATATCTCCTAAACTATTTGAAATATGAAATTACTTATCGCTACAAATATGTAGGTATCTTTATAATACAAATATTTTATAAAAAGCATATTTTTATAAAACAAATAACTTTCAAGCTATACGTAAATATATATTTTTTAACTTTTTGAACACAAAAGGTAGAAGTATTAAGACCGCAAAAAATTTTTAACCTGAAATGTTGATGGATGTCGACGTCTCAAGACCCCCCAAACCCTAAAAAGTGGTATTTGCAATGACGTCTGTCTGTGTGTCTAGTTTAAACTTAGAATTAAGAGTCGTTTAAGAAAGAGCGAAAAGAGAAAAAATCGATTTTCTCAAAATCGACTTTAACAATTTTGATTAAAATTCGTATCTAGGTGTTGATTAAGATTATAAATAAACTGTCTATTTTCATTTTACCCTGAAAATTAATTTTAAGCTATTTTACAGAAGCAGAAACTTCCGTATCTTCGCAACTATTTGAGATACTAAAAAGCTTATCATTGCAAAATTGTAGTACTATTAAAAATAAAAAAACTTTTTATGATATATATTTTTATAAATCCAACAGTGTCTGAGATATTGGCAAATATATTAATACAATTTTATGAGTTTTAGCTGTAAAGAGATACGACTTAAGTTTTAACGCAATAATTCTTCAATGCCATAGAGTAATTAAATATAAAAGTCTCGAAAAATGTATATTGTTTTTCCTTAAACCTCTTAGGAGAAATGTTTGTACAACAGTGATCTATATCCATTTTAGACTCAATAGTCGATATTTGCATTTTTTTATTGGTCAAAATTTATAAATGAGGAATTTAATAGCTATACGATGGCATAACAGGCATGATAGGCAACACCTAATAAAATGTCAAAAATTTTAACCGGAAGTTGAAATTTTAATACGAAGTGTTGACCCTTGTGGACCCAATATTGATCTTTTTTTATCGGTCCAAATTTTTATCGGTCCAAACATACAAATGAGGACATTAATTCTTTAAAAACAAAATTATAACATTTAAAACCGGGACTAAAAAAAGTTCTACATAAGTATAGTGCAATTTATGCTTGGGTTTGCTAGTGTATATTTTTTCGTCTCACATATATTACGAGTTTTGAGCAAATATCTCCATTATTAAACAATAGAGCGAGAATGTCCGTGTGGAGTTTCTTACCATTTATTTCACATAATTTTGGGCATCACTGTTTGCTGTTAAAGTGTTAAAACACACCATTTGATACAATGAACCAATAATTTGACACATTAGGAGAGAAAACATTTTATTTTCAAAGAAAGCCATCAATATTGGGATTTATCAAAACCCAATCGAAAGCTTTTGTTATTTGCACTCTTTGGCTGAAGCAAGTTAAACCTATTGTGGGGGAAGGAGCAAATAACTTTAATAGCCTAATATAATACTGGCAAAAGTAGAAATTTGGAAGAAAACCCAATATTTATCTCAGGGAAAATATAAAGCAGATCAGGAGAGTAGAGTCAAACCGAGATCTCACAAGAGTGGGAGGGAAATCCTGGATGGTTAAGCCAAATACAATCTGTTAAAACCTAAAACTATATACTCTAAGTCAGGGGGGTCCAACTTTTTCATCCCAAGGGCAAACTCTGATTTATCAGTTTGCACCGTGAGCCAAAGATATATTAAAGTAATCCCATCAACTTAATATAGGCCTAAAACGACCCTTAATAAACAATTGCATTCAATACTTGTATGTAAATTATATTTTTTGTTGGTAGACTCTTTCGAATTTTAGTGCCAATTTTTTTTATTAATCTCTCAAAAATGTATCATGAAAGTTGCACACAGACACACTTTCACAAAACAGCTTAGCATTATAAATTTATATTTATAAATATTCTTATTAATCAAATAATACAATCATAACCTTTTTAAAAAAATATGTTTATTTGAATAATTTGCTATTTTATATCTACGTCCAAGTGTTTTGCTTTAATTTTCCTTAAGAATATTTTAAGGGCCACATTTTCAGAGCACGCGGACCGCATTTAGACCACGGGCCGCCAGTTGGAGCACACTGCTCTAAGCGATACAGGCGTGATTAAACAAAGCGTAGGAACAAGGAAAATAGAAATGTAAAAGGTAATAATGAGGCTTTTTTAAATCTTTTGTTATTGCCCAGTAATTAAATATTAATTTTTATGACGGTATTTATTATTTGATAATGAGCATTAATAAAATAATTATGTTAAACAAAGTTTAAGAATAACATCTAAATTGAAACATATTTGAAGTAAAATCCTTGGTAAAATCTAAGATAAAAATTAGTTTATAGTTCCTAGAGTTAAGGGGGAAGGTAGTTTGTTGAAAAATGCCCCCACATTAGAATGGCGAGAAAATAGAAAAACTACAGGAATAAATGACACGTAGTAAACCACCCTAAGTGCGCCCGGCCTGGATTCGAACTTTGATCTTCTCATCATCGGAAATACAGTCAATTTATAGCATGATTGAACACCGATGTGGATATACACTCAAATTGTTGGCGTAACAAGCTGATAGTAGGATTTGACGATCAACAAGTCCATGACACGTCTAAGTGATATCCTGGAACATTTTGGAACATAAACTATTTTTAAAAAAAACGGTTGAACAAATACTCAAAAGTTTGTCACATTTGGTGACTATAACAATGTATATAACTTTTTTTTAAATATATTATCAATGCTTTTTTTTCTCTTTCTTTTACACTTTCATTTCAGTGACATTAATAATATCGGTGATGTAAATAGCAAGGGCGTAGAAAGCTAATTTTTCTAAAAAGGGGGAGGGGCGGAGACCACTAACCAATTCTAGAGGGGTCCTGGATCCCCAACCCTGCCCTCTTTTTCAAACTTTTCATAGTTAGTAAATAATGTTTTAAGTAAGTAAGGATAGTAAACCCGCCTAAATAAGCTACAAACCCCACTTTTGACAGTTCTGTTATTTAACTATGGCTTAGGAATCCAAAAACAATATGTATTTATGTTCCTTAATGTTTACAATAACTGAAATTTTAATATTTAAATACAACTGTCACATTGCAACGAGTTACAAGTTAATGTTATATCAAATGGGCCGACACTCACCACCACCCCTAATGAACTCCAACACAAGAGCACGAACTATAACCTCCACTCTCCGACTGACACAACTGACTGCGCGGGACTCGATCCTCAGCCGGCCGGAAACGAATGAGGTTCCACGCGGCCATACGAAGTTATGACTTCCGCCGCTAGGACAATCTGGAATGATCTAGCTGCTGCCAGAACCATCCTTTGCTGTTATGTTTGTTATATCGACTTACCCCCTCCTTCCCTTGCCCCGTCTCTCTGTGGATACAATAATGTATATATAGTGGAACGCGGGTTTTCGTGGTCACTTATTATTCCACCGACTGGCTTAAGTGAGGACGGCGATTAGGGGCCGTGATTTATTTAATATTCAAAATTCCATTTTCGGCGTAATGGGGGATATCTTGTCTAAATTATTGTTTGGGACTTAT
>CABFOV010007551.1:0-27825 GCA_902141375.1 Timema poppense
AGGGAGAGTGGGAAACAATTTTGTAAAAAACACCTTCAGTATACTCGATTAGGATAAAACCCTGATCTCCCCCTCTTTAGTAATCTAATCTCTTGAAATAGAAGTGCCTTATACCATTTAATCACCAAGCGGGTGCTTGAGATGTTATTGTTACTAATAAACTCTTTTGATATTTTTACTTTAATTTATGCTTTTAATAACATTTTTAATAGCTTAAACCTTGGGGCGATAAAGAGAAATATAATTTTAAGAAATGTAGCCAATTTATCTTGAGATTTCGATAAAACTACAATATTAAACAATACTGATGCCATAGATAGGCGGTCAGCGAACTTTTTGATATCGCAGATTGTTTGGGATCAAAACCAAATTTGGTAGAGACGGTTTAAAAAATATTGACCAAAAAATGTAAACTTTATGTTTATCATAAAATAATAGGTATTAGTATAGTTTGAAGAATATAATTATTGTTTGTTTGCTAAATATTTTGCAGGCCGCTGCTGTAGATTATCACTGATACTGCTATCAATAAACCCGAAGCACGCGGAAGGGCTTAAAATAAATTAAGCATACTATTATTTTAAAATTAATAGAGGTGATTCCATATTAAGTAGTTGTAATATAATAAATTATAAGATATTTATATTCGTATATATTAAAATGTTAGAAGTTTTTTATTTTGAGTTTAGATTCTTTCTATTTCTATTTTCTCATAGTCTCAAATTAATTAAAAAACTATAGAACATAACCTCTTGTTAATGGAGAACTGTAAGCTCATTAATTAGTTATTCGTGACAACTGATTTCACATTTATAGGTCGTGAAGCATTTGTTATTTTTTAAGCAATGAACTACACACGCACTATTGTTTGTATAGTGATAAAATATCTAATGTGTTTTAAAATATGGGTATATAAATGAATGTGTGAAATGGATTAAATAATGAATAAAACATCAAATTATTGGAAATGGTCATGTTAAAGTGAGAGTAATTTATAAATAATTGGTATGACCGCAAATTATTCTTGATGCAAACTTTAATATGCTTGGAACCAAACAACACAATTTAAAAATTAATTGGCTGGAAACATTGTGGGCAGTAGCTACTAGGGTAGTTAGTATTTGTAGAATCTATGATATTCATTATTTTTATTTGGGAAAGGTTGTTGACTTTTTTTCATCATTGATATTTACGATTAACAACGAGTGGTTTTTTTTATTTTGACTATAGAATTTTTAATTTGAACGAATGATATTAAAAACTTCTATTGCTATATTTCAATAATGTTATATTAAATTTAAGTGGAGGTTAAAATACATACTTTACCATGTAAAATATTATTTTTCAACTTCATTATGTATCGAATTATACGAATATTCAGACCAAAATATTAAATTACATTTTGAATTATGAGGTTTAATATAAAAATATTTATTATACATTATTTAATGGCTAATTCTATCTTTGTTCTTAAAGCCAGTACACATATTAAAGTTAATATTATAAACGATAGTAGCTCCGGTTCAACTAATCAATGAGAAAATTTAATTAGGTTTTTTTTAATTTAGTACATCAAATAAATAAACCTTTCTTTTTTCAACAAATATTAAGATATCTATCACCAAATGTGAAATATGATGGTTGTGAACTAGTCATTCTATAATTCAGTCCAATATTATATTATAAAATTTGTGAATCCCGTATCTAGTAATAGAAAATACGATGAAATTGTTGAAACGATTTTTACTAAAGACATCTCATTTTAAATGTTTGGGGTCCAGGATGTCAGGAAAAATAAGTCTCCAAAGAAAATTTGAAATGTCAAGAGAATTTTCAGTATTTCATTCTTTGTTTATACCATCATAAAAACCCAGGTTTGTGTATGAGTTTATAAATGTAAGTAAAATATTTCTCTCTTCTTACAAATAACAGCTCTATTTTTACTTGAATGCTATGGTGCAATAAATAGATATAAAGCTGGGAGATTGATCGTTTTAAAGTTCTCACTGTTGCATAAAGGGATAAAATATACGTTTTTATTTTAATTAAATACCGAAAGCTAAGAATCCATCTAAAGTTAATAGCCTTTGACGAGTAGAATTTTAATTGATATTCGAAGAAGGGCTTATATAAAATATTTCCTAAAAGGTTTTGAATACATTTTATATTTGGGCATATATTATATTTTTTATCAAACAAGGCGATGATATTAGGTTAAAAGTACACCCTTTATATTTGCGTTGTTGATTTTAATTATTCCTCTTCTTTCTCTATGATTATTTGCCTCTGCTATGATGTATGATTTGATAAACTCTTTTCCGCAGGTTGAAATCGTTAGAAAACGACAACTGATTTTACAAATTACCATTCATTTTTAAGTTTAGGGATAAGAAGGTCGTCAAAAATAGTAGTTTATATGAAAACATTTTTTCACCAGTTAATTTTCAGGTTTTAATTCTTCATTTACACCCCTATATCTGTAAATAAAATATTTCTCCTTGTTTAAAAATAATATATAGTTGTGAAAATATATTAATTATCTTTGCTTAAAGATAGCTCAACTCCTGTATGGTGCAATAAATATAAAAGTTATGACAAATATATATTCAAACAAACCAATGATAGTATGTTAGAAATATATTATTTTGTTTGAATTGGTAGTTTTCCTTTTTTATTTTTAATATGTATTGAAAGTTCCTGAATAACTGACCTAAATCATTTTTTATCAACATTATTTTGTTGAAAGAATTACTTTACTATACTTTGGAAACATTTTTTATTATTTGAGCACTGTTATCGTTAGTTTCTATTTAAATCACTAATAATGACTACAATATTCATAAGTTTAGTGGTTAATTAGTCAATTTCACAATATTATTTTCTTACAGTTTGTAGCCGTATGAATTATAAACTAAACACGATACATTTATGTTTCAATATGTTTTAGTGTAAAATGGAATTTTAAAAAAAATTATAAAATTATCTTGAAATGTATTTAGATAGCGATTTGAATAATTAAAGTATTAATATTTTTTAATAGTATTACAATACCAAAAAATTCACTTTGGTTTCCTAGCTACAATTTGATTTTGATTCAATGGTATTTCAAAGTAGTGTTTTGTTACCCGCTTCAGTGGCCGCATAGTCCAAGGCACAACTCTCAGAGTAAACTAGAATACATGTGATTAGGAGAACTAGATTTGAATCTCGTTTAGCTGTACACCTTACTGAGAGTGTTTCTCCAAATAAATTTACATTCTACCTCCACACAAATGCAGATACATTACCTATTAATATAACAATCCTCATTATTAAATTAATACCGTAATTAATAAGTAAGTGTGTAGCCTGAACGGTTAGTAAGGCTATGGTGATAAAATAATGTATTTTCTACTTCATATCTCTTCTCATCACACTTACAGAATATTTCCCACACACTTTATCTCACATACACTCTCTCAATAAACTCTATATCCCTATTACACACACACTATCTCCCATAATTTTTCTCCCTTAATATATTGCTCACACAACTTTCCCTCACACAAACACTTTTGTCACTAACGATTCTCTCTTTCTCACAGACACACTTTCTCATACATTATATTTCTCTCTCTCTCTTTTTCTCACACACACACACACACTCTCACTGGCCAAGACTCACCCTTTCACAATCACCCTTCACAATTATTTCACACCCATCCCTTCACAATCACCCTATCACACTCCATCTTTCTCACCCTCTCTCACACTAAAAACCTCCATACGATACTCTCTCTCTCTCCCAAAATAACAATTTCCATCTCCCCCTCACTCAAACACTTAGTTAAACTATCACATATTCACACACTCACCACTCACTCACATATTCTCAAACTATCAATTTCTGTCTATTTAGTTTAAATCTAATTTTATAAGCCCATTGCCAGTAAATGAAATAAGGAGAAAATATCTTGACCAATTTTGACAAAAAACGAACACTCACTTTAAAGGTTAGGGGTACAAAACGCCAGCTAAAAATGACCACAAAGTTTTCTTAGTGAGTTTTCCATCATTTCCTTTTTTGTTTACATCTACATGGAAACCATGATTTGTATATAGTTGCATATAGGTGAAAAAAATTATCTTTTATTGACAATAATAACGGCTATATACTTACTTGAGTGGTTAGGTGCAACGAATTGATATAGAGCTGGGAGTGATGTTTTTTTAATATCTGTGAAGGGGGAAAATATACGTTTAGATTCTAATCAAACAATCCATGATAAATATCAATGTAAATTTGGCAGCCTTCGAAAGTAAATATTTAACTATAAACTCGAGTGAGGGAGTAGTATATAAATTTTTTCCCAATAAAAAAGTTTAGAATATATTTTAATGCAATTATCGGCAGCCATCGCTGCAATTCTCGAATAGTATTTGTGTAATCGCATAATTTTAAATAGAAAACTAGTAAATGTTTTGTTTACGGATTTGTGAATGAACCAGATTTTTTTCTTAATCCATAGGTGATTTAACAATTATTTTGTTCTATCAATAGATGAATATAAATGTTGAATTTTAATCTTCATGAAATGCTATGAAAAAAAAAAAGATATCTTTAAAATCCAAACAGTTATTATATATTTGTTTACCATTTATTAAAAATAAAGGTGATTTAACAGTTATTTTGCTCTATTAATAGTTATAATTCAAAGTTGAATTTTAATCTTCATGAAATGTTATGAAATAAAAAAAAAGATTAAGAAAGAATATAGCTTTAAATTCCAAACAGTTGCTATGGCTTTATTTAGCATTTATTAAAAATAAATATCTTTACTGTTAGTATTATATGCTATTTAAAAAGTAGCCACACTTACAATATAGAGTGCAAAATTAAGATTTAAATTTATTATATCTTATTCTAAAATCCACCATTAATATACTACATTTACATTAAATTAAATCCTAATATTAATTGTTATACACAGTCAACATTTAAATGCTCTTAAAAGCCAAGTTTTAAATGACGTTCAAAACTCAAACGTAACATATAAAAGACAACATCTCCTTTGAAAAACAAGGGGCCGAAGGGGGGTTGAAGATATATGGCTTACTTTACAGAAAGGCTACATTATGTCCTACATCGTAGAAAATAAAATAACTCTCAAAAGGAATCCCCCAATCTCCTCAGAGTTTTATTGTCTTCAAAGACAGAAAAGAAACCTACCACAGTTTAAAAACGAGAAAGGTTTGGTGTTTATAGTTGAAAGTGAGGATGATCACTCATTTTACTGTAGAAAAAAAAAGGATTTTTGTAAAGAAGTTGTGAACGAGTATACATTTAAACATACAAACAAGGAAACATAACTGCCGTAAGCGAATAGAGGGAGGAGAATTTTGGGCGCAACTCACCTTTCCCTAATGGATTGGGTGCTGCTAAATGCAGTGTATAGTATTTACATTCCATTTCACTTGTTTCTCCCCTCCTCTACATCCCCTCTCCCAAGCCCTTAGTCCCACATCTACCCACCTCCCTTATAAACCTCACCCCTATAAACTTCCCCGCCCCCTTGTTACTTTCATTCGCTCTTTAATTCAGAGCCCAGATCCGACGCAAGCTTTAAAGTTCTTTTAAAACGAGAGGAATATGCGAGATTTTCTACGTTCTTTCACAAATCGGCATCAAGCAGTTGGAAAGAGCATTTCTTCAGAAGAAGTATATGGGTGGATGTTTGGTAAGGGGTTAGGGTATGGGGGACCCAAAAGATCTCAAGTGACACTTGTAGGGTGGTGGGAGAGTGAAAGATTTGCGAGGAACCGACAGATGTACAAGTTAAAAGGAGAAAGATATGAAAGAGTACGTAAAAAAATGAAAGTTCTCTTTATATGTTGAGAGTGTACAAATAATTCAACCTTTACAAATTCTACTTTGAGTAAGCCATTAGTGTACTTATCTATATGTATACTTACTATGTTTAAGAATTTGTCTATAAAAGTAGCTAATGTGAAAATAAAATAAAATATAACATACTTATTGGATTATTTATTTTAATATATAATAATTACAGTACATATTATAATAATGTTATCAGGAACATAGAACAACCTAAACACCAGACGTACCTGGCTAACCCAATTGTATAAGCTTGAATAATATCAGTTATTTATAATTGATTTGTCTATTCGTTACATTCACTTATTTTGTGTCAATTGTAAAATAAAAAAGTATGTTTTACATTTTAAAAAGTAAGAATAAACTTACATAACTATTAATGTAATAATAATTAGGACTTTGAAAAATCTTTGACTTGAAAATTAACTTTTAGAAATATAGAGCGCTTGAAGCTACTATCTCCCTAGTACACTTACAGCTTTAAACAAGCTAAAAAAAAAGTATTTATTTGGGAGATTCGTACTAAAATAACCTTCCCTTCACGAAACATTATAAATCCAAGCATGTCCAAATATCTCAAGTCTTCATATAATTATATACTATATTTATACTTAAACACACACTGCGGCAAAAAGTTCAACTATTTGTTTTAAATTAATATATAAAATAATAATAATAATAAATCAACTATGCACATCTCGTAAGGCTTTAAACCAGTTTTTTTTATTAAGATGAACTATTTATTTTATAACTTTGTAATAGCAGATTTTTGTCATTGATGTCAGTAGTTTAATATTACACTATCTTCAAAGGGATTAATTTACAACGAGTATACTTCAGCTTACATATCGCATGAACATTTTTATTACTCGCATCATTAATATGGTGCAGTAAGAAAAAATGAAACTTGAAACTTCACAAAATATTGTTCACTCAAAAACTAATGAAATGGAAGACGTTCTTACCTCTCCTGACTAGAATGGAAATGGAAAGAGAAATATATCCGGAAAAGAAAGGCGTAGATTGGCGAAGAAACAGATGTATGGAGAGAGATTCCAAACGTCTCCGATATGTTGAGATGGTGACGTTGTTGCACCCAACCGGAAAAAAGCATCGTTCAGATTTTATCTCATGTGTGTGTGTGTGAGAGAGAATATGAGGGAAAGGGGGTAGAATTTTGTGAAGGAATCTTGACACGCTTACACGTTTTAATAAGAATAACTTTTTCATTTTAGGTATTGTGTGAGTTTGGAATAAAAATGTGGGGAAATATATAATAATATATAGAAACTTGTGTCTAAAAAAAGGGAAAAATAATAATAAATGGTTCGTATTGTTGAGATTTTGTTGTTGTTGAAAGAACAATTTATTCATTTTTTCTTAGTTTTTATACTAATTTTTATGGTACACTTGGTTAAATATTTATTTTTGATTGGGTCGATTGCTATTTATCTTGTCATTAAATTGATTCCATTTCCAGCAAAACATACTGTTACATTAAAAAGTTTATTTGTTTAAAACAAAATTAGTTGGTTAAAATCGGATAGCCGGTAGGAAAAGGGGGAAACGAGAGTCGGGTTCAATATTTCTGCCATTTTTTTAAACGAAATATATTTTGTGCTAAAATAAATATATATTGCTCAAGTAGATACATTTAAGCTTGGTTTAATTTGCTGCACTAAGTAATATTGGTTAATTATTTGTATTGAATATACTCATACTGGTAAGAAGAATTTTAAAGAAAAATAGAATGTCCTGTATAAATTCTGCGATGTCCGTAAGATATATTTTAGAACTTTTGAGATAATATGTCTAGAAAACTAGATATAATGTAGCTATATTTTATTTAGTTTTTTGCAGAAATTTATTTATAAAGCTAAAGCATATTGCTTTAACTCGTGCCACCGTCCATCCCCTTAAATATGATACAAAATTAATACTTTAAAATTATAGTGAAGGCAACGCGAATTAAGGGCAGTGTTTTTGCAGATTTTATATCTTATCAATTCTTTTGTCAAAATAAATAAAAACTTTTTCCACTAGAAACAAAGAGCTTAATTTTACTAACATGGAGCCATCAACAGTTCTTGAATAGCTATCAAGGATGTCCTGGAATTTAATGACAACTATTTTTCTTCATTTAAAAAGGTTTAATTCAATGTTGCTATGCTCATAATAGATATTCAACAAATGTTGATGTCACTATGCGAAGAAAATTAAACTATATTTGTATTGGAGGAATTTTATATTTATTTTGAAGAAAAAACTCTTTAGTTGTAAAAAAATTGGAAAAATAATGCCCCTTTCTCGCGTCCACTACACTTCTACCTTTAGGTTTAACATTAGTTAAATCTTGTGATACATTATTAAAATTAGATTACACGACTTCTAGTATGGGTGTACATGTGAATTATTAGCATAGCTATATAAGAGGACCAACTACAAAATGCTGGTTTTCAGTTATAGCCATTTTTGAAGAACATTAAAAGTAAAATTCTACCATAGGGTTTTTTCAAAACTAATCATAAAGGTTATATGCCATTTTATATGCTCTTTTAGAACCATAAAAATCATTTCTCTGTTACATTCATCTTAAGTCCACAAGGGAAAAAATGGAGTAAGCTTCATTTAGATTATCTAAAAAAATTGAAAGGGGGTTGGTACTTAATAGGCTTGTAACCCTAAATAATGAGTTCATATTACTTGAATTTATGTTTATTTAACGCTTTTCTTAAAACATTATAAATAAGTTTCTATTATAGTTTCATAGTGAATTACTAAAAATCATCATATCTACATTTTTTAAATATTACTCATGAAAAAAACATGAATGATTATCTTAAAGTAACAGTATTTTCGATGTAATTCTTACTTTTACTCCAGTGTAAAATCTATTGCCCCATTAAATCCAAATATATAATTCTCAATTTTGGGATCTGCTACAAGCTTCCTGTAGAAATGATTAGCTTCACTGAAAATTTGATGCAGTATTGATTTAATATCGTCAAACTTTGGCTTAAAAATGGCTTTTCCATAAGGCCAAAGTGGTACCAAGAGCGCTGATAGATCTAAGGCAGTCTTTGGGCATCTTGGACGTCACTTCTGGATATTAACTCCCACAAATTCATAATCACATTCATTGTTCATGTAAATAGAATAAGGCATATCCTTCAAAACATTGATTTGCTGCAATTTCAACCAGTTGACTTAGTGTTATTTGTGGCCTTCTTTCTGTCTACTATTTATTTTACAATCTGTGAGTTTTCTAAGAAATCCTCCTTCATCATGGCGTGAACATGTAAAGGATATGATTGCCTAGCTTTCTGCGCGATCGATATGTAGTAGTCTTGATTGTAGAGCCTTTGCTGCAATTTGAGGGCGTAATCTTTATCCTAGAACTCTCTCTCATTCGGTAAAAAATTCTTAATATTTCATATTAATCAACAAATTGAGAAAAAGTTGGAGTTGGTTCCTTCTTGAATGTCACAGCCTTTTAGATAATAAATTTGGTAGTTGGTTCACATCTCTTCAGATGGCAGCAGAATGCAGAATAAAGTTATTTTTATTTTGTATAACAAATTACACATATGCAGCTAAATTTTGCAACAGATAACCAGATTTTGAAAAAAAAAATTGCAACTGTCATAGCTAAACTACGTTTAACGTCAATCCCATATAGCCTTTTGTCATTGACGTGGAGGTAAAAGCTCAAATCCCAAACAAGTGCACAGAGTTTCCTTCAACGATAATGCCTGTAAATTTATATTGAATTATGACTCACTCATCACTAACTGCCCACATAATTTAGTGAAATATAGATAGCCCATCTGGGTAAAAATACATGGTGAGCAAAGGTGTACAATATATATTAATATAAACATTAATATCATAGCATAGCTATTTCTGAGAGCAATAATTTTATAAACAATTAAAAAATATCTGTTATAAACTCCTGTCAGATTCAATTAATCCAAAATTCAAATTAAAGAGTACAGGGGGAAAAGGAATAGTCACAATATTTGCATTTTCTATAGTAACAACCCTTAAATCTCAAACTCGATAAGGACTCCAAAAATACTTTACATTTTATTGTATTAGTTTAAACATAACATAAACCTCTTTAACCATTGTATAATATGCACTAAAAGGTTTCACAGTCGTCTAACAGGTAGAAGCACTAATTAAATTTCAGCTAAAACTGGACTTTTCCCCTATTGACCTATTCTGGTACCCTTCAAATATGTTTTTTTGTTTGGATAAGTAAAGTACTAGTCTGATTTCTCAGATTATGAATAATACACCCCATTAATTTGTATATAATTATTTTCGTAACAATACACTCATGAAATAAATTTAAAAAGCAATAAAAATTAAAAATGCATGCATATATCTCTAATCTTTATTATGAACACACCATTAACTGCACTAAAACACAAAGTTATATCACCGTTTAATGAATGTTGAGGTGTCAGACAAAACTAAAACTAAGTATATATTTTATTCTCGCAATGAAAAAAAATCCATATTCCTAATTCCTGTTTACTCGCTTCACTATTATTTGCGGTGTAAATATTTTTTTTGGGGGGGTTGTTAATGTGACATTATACAAACTAGACTCTTAACATGTGCTTTCTCATACTGCAGCTTATGAACTTTGGACACAAGGCTTATACATATTTAAACAACAACACCTCTTTCCTTAGATTTACTTTTGAATGACTGCGGTAAATTAAAGTAATAATTTAGCTAGAAATATGTTAGATTAAAGATTTTTTCAAAGTAAGAATAAATATGTGTAATAAAGTACTTTGTACAAAATGAAAGTACAATAATAAATATGTATTATTCTTTGAATTAAAAAATGACACCTGGACACGATAATCTAATCCATGACCTTTGGCTTGGTACGCCACTTACCTTATGATTTCCCCCGCCCATCATAGACTCAACATTAAAATGTGTAAAGAATGACCCTGGACACGGTGTGACTCCTGGATAGCTCAGTGGTCAGAAGATTGGTGTACCAAACCACAGGTCAGTGATTAATTACCGTCGCCAGATACAATTTTTAATTCATAGAGCATTATATTTAGATGCAGCTATAGACTAAATTAACAAATATAATTGCTTGGATATTCAATTAATCATAAACAAGTAGTGTAAAACAAATTATTTCACACCAAAATGTGTATTTTATAAAAGTATTAATATTAAGTAAAATTATGTAAATATATGTATTGTGTGGTAAATAATGTACAGGTTTTTTAGCACCGCATCTCACTACCTGTTCGAGTTATACATTTATGCACAAATTACGCTAATGAGCAAGGGATGTGAAAGGCTCGAACTTAGAGGAACTGTACTCGTGTTTACGTGGCGGAAAAGTGGAGAACAATTTTTGGGGAAACAACCTTAATCTCACCAGATCAGGATTCAAACTCCGATCTCCCTGTCATCGGCAGTTATGTATAACATGAGAGTGATGCTTTAGACCATGAGGCCACACAAGCGAGTAAATATTTATCTGCAATAGAAAATGTTTTGGGTCATGGGAATATTTAAATGTTTCCATCTCTTTTAAGGAACAGTGGGATAAAATTATTTGAGAATCTTTGGCAAGACAATTTCAATTAAAGTCTTAGCTAATTGTTTTACGCACGTTTAAAATGATTATTAAAAAGCTTGGTTAAAGATTCAGGGATGAATAAGTGCGCCCGTTTTAGAGGTAAGTCAAGATGGGAATACCACAATGCTAAATTACCTGTGAAAATATTTCCTTCAGCGCACCCAAAAACCATTTTAGCTCCAACCTTCCCAACGAGGGTAGTTCCATCTGATTTGAGACTGATGCTGTAGCCCCATGTGACCACCATTAAGGATGGGTCAATTCTTGTAAATAACATAATCTAAGTATATATTTCAGCACAACTTCCTTCTAACCATTTGGGTTATACGTTTATGTATATACTCCATTCAAGGTAGGAATTACTCTCTGAAAGGGTTTTTTTTTCCTACCAATATCCTACTATATAATAGATTTCTGGTAGGGAAAAAGGCCTTTCAGAAAACAATTCCTACGGTTAACGGACTACCACTAATTACGGTAACAGTTTAAGTAATCGGGAGGAAGTGTTCCCTCATTTTTATGGAAAGGTAGTGGAAAATAATTTGGGAAAAACCACCCTCAATACACCAGACCGAGAATTGAACCACAATAGACCCGTCATCGTCAGTTCAGTCTACTGCGAGAATAGCGCCTTAGACCATGTGGCCACAATTAATCTAAGTATTAGATTGTCGTTAATTCACGAGATTAATTTGAAAAATGAAATAAATATGGGAATGACAGAAAGGAAAAATATATAGTATGAGTCTCCTTAAGAGTAAGAAAATATATTCAGTCAAAGAAAAGTTTAAAAATAAGAAGAAAGATGAGTTGATGTAGAACCCCGCGTTAGTGATTGCATCTCAAATGCTAAAAAAAATATGAATAATGCAACTACTTTTTTCTGTCTTCTTTCAGAGCTTACAGATAAAGAGAAATTCTAAAAAATTGTTCTATTTCCCCTTACTATTATTGTGAATCTGAAGAGATGAAAATATGTTCTTTTATTAATCATGTGATCATTACAACCAAATCTTAACAAAATTAACGTAGATTATTTCATCCGTGGTTCCATCGTTATCAACTGATTTTAATAAACTCGTTTTATGTGACCTTATTTTAAAGAGATTTAATATTTGTATATGCATATATTATACGCAATCCCTGAAAAAGGCCATTGAACAGATTTTTGCCCAATCCTAGGATTGGACGTTTTATTGTAATTAATTATTAAATTCTATGATAAATTAGAATTGTTTGAAAAGTTTTGAAACTTCAGAAAATAATTTTAATGCTAATTGAACTGTATACAATTTAAATAGAGATTTATAAACACTTCCAACAAAATAATTATATAATAATTTGGAAAGTAATACATTTTTAAAATCCTAAGCTATTACATTATTTTTATTTTTTATACAACAAATCCTTTTAGCATTACAATAAATAATTTTATTGCATACTTAAGCTCTCTTAAATATCTCGGTAAGTGTGTATAATAAATATTTCGCCGAGAACAAATCCATCTTTTTTTTAATATATATTTTTGAGGCTCATACTTCCCAAACAAATCCTCTCAAAATTGTCATTTATTATGGCTTCAAAATATGTTATAAATCCCAAAATGAGAATCCATGCATTCTGTTGGATTGTAACGTGTAAATGATTACCTTCATTAGACTTGGATCACCAAAAGGGAGGGATTTATTTGGACATTAAAATGTTAATTCATAAGCCAAGTTCAAACATCACTTTATTACGAGTCATATATCACCCTTGTTTGGCGTTCGGGTTAAAATCCTGGGAAGCCGATGCCACCATTCGTACTCGTTCTATTTGAAGATATATTGCCTATGATGATCAAATAAACAACAGTTTAAAAACAAATATCATTGAACATTATTTAATCAAAGGGTTGATTCACATATATTTATGTGTACATAAATAGATTTAACTATGAACAAAAAATATGCAAAAATATTTCGACTATGATGTATAACGTAATTTAATGTTTGTATTACAAAATACTAATATTCCTGACCCAAAATTTGAATGTCTATCATTAAGTATGTCGTTATAATTGATGGGGTTTTAAATAGTAGACTTAACAAAGGGTTATTAATAGCTTGATCTAAGGATAGGGGATGAGTAGGAACGTAGTTTTGGTAAACAGCACTGATATATCACATGTGTAGAATAATCTCTAGCTCACTCAGTTTGGATTTTATTTCTTATCTTCCCATCAAAGATGATTTTTGTGCAGTGCTTGTATAACTTTTTAGACCACATGGTCATCGGTGATAGTTTTAATTTAAGTTGATGTTTGAGACATATATGGGTAGAAGATTGACTTAGTGTGACATTAAATAAAACAGAACAAAAATTCAAAATAAAATATATATACATTCTATAGAAAGTCCTAATTTTTACTTTAGGGTTGGGGTTGTAGCTAGATCTCTAAGTATACATCTGACGTAAAAATTCACAATTAGTTACAAAAATAATGTAAAATAAATTTCCATTAAATTAATGTGATCCAAAAGCAGATGGAGGATTTAAAATATCAAATATTAATGCAAAAATGCCTAAATTAGATTCAATCTTTTATTATTTTTATCTTTTAGCATTAAAATAAATATTAGAAAGAATTTTCGTAAATTATATACCTCTTTATAAAGCACCCTAGCCTGATTTTTATTAATAATGGACATTTATAGCACAGTTTAAACATTACAATTTTTTTAACACTGATAATGTTACTGTTTTACAATGTTATTTTTAAAAAATTGCTAATATTTATCAAAAATTGCAGCTGAAGATGATATATATGATTTCACATGATCACTTGAAAGTAGATCCAGCTACTTCTCTAAAAGTCACATATGCCCCTTGTATGAAATTTGGGGTTTATACAGTACTTAAATATAAATCAGTAAATGAATTAATAGGTTTGTATTTCCTCCTTTGACATCAGGTTTAAAAAAAATCGAACTGTAACTATAATTCACCTTGTTATGACTCAAAAAGCTAAAATATCTATACTGACAGCATATCAATATGAGATGAAATGTGCTGCTGGCTACCTAGCTTAGACGTTAAAATACTTGCACCACTGTTAGGTATTTAGTGTTGTTGTATGTTTATATAATTTTTAAAATAAAATTATTAATGTTTCATTTTGTCCTACATATTAAAAAACTAATCTAAGCGTAAGATATTGGCACTAATTTGTTTCTAAAATACTAAAATATTAAATAATACAAAATTATATAAATAGGTTTGTTGCTATAAACCGATCTGAAACAAACAGCCGGAAAACAAATAATACAAAAATGATGTATTATAATTAAAATTATTATTATTACATCATATTATTTGTTCATCAACAGATTGTTATACCTCGTTGTTTAACAACAAACAATATTAAATTATATCCTTCTTTACTATTATCTACGTTCCTTACTACATACATTATATTTATAATATTTTTTTCTAAAATGACATTAGCCATTGTTTTAATTATAATATTATTTTATTGTGTGTGCTTTGATGCTATCATACTCGATAATCATTACTAAATTTAAATTTTTAAACTTTAAATTATTTTCAATTGTGTGTTTTTGTTTTTTTATATACTATCGAGTCTATAATTTGTAGGGGTATTTGTTAACAGTGATTACACTTTAGAGTCAGGAGACAAGATAAGAATTATGCCAAACATCTCGAATAGTATCTTCAAATATTATATAAGTTGAGGGAAATAATGATAGATGTAATTACTTATAATACGTGTTAGCACTGATTAAATCTATCTGTCTTGAGGGAAATGTATAATGTAGGTGAATTTATAGCTATTAGATACATCTAGTAGTGTATGCTAAATATACTAAGGAAAAAGAATGAGTCATTGGTGAATTAATATAATTAAACTATATCGTATATAAGATGAGGACTAGCTGGATGATTACATATAACACCCTCTAGTTGCGAGCTATATTATCAAATTTTGATGTATCAGGCTGATAAGGATTGATATTTAGAGGTCAATGATTGGCGACCCGTGAGTAAAAAAACAAAACCACACCGATAATCTTTTTATTACTCCACCTTGTTATTTATGTGAATTTATCTGTTACTATCAAAGAGAATATACTGTCAAGGATAGAAATAAATAATTTCCTACTAATTAAACATTAAATATTGTACCATGCCCATATAAAAGTTAGTACGTATTAGATATATAATTAAAAAAATGGTACGGAGCTCCGCACGGAATTTCATAATCCATTGTTTAAAAATGGAGATATGTAAAACTTATTAATAATACAATAGCAAACTCAGGATAAAATCTCGTTATACTTATGTTAAACATTTTTTGACTCTAAGATTTAAATTTAATGATTTTCTTTTCAAAGAATTTAAGTCATCACTATTTTGTGTTTGGAAAAAAAAAAGAGATTAATATTGGAACCAGAAGGGTCAATACTTCGCATTAAATTTTGATTTTCGTCTAACATTTTTGACATTTTATTAGGAGTTGCACATCTTATGGTTATCGCATTTTTATTAAATTCCTTATCAATACATTTTTATCAATAAAATAAGTAAATATTGACTATTAAGTATAAAATGAAAGAGATATATAATTGCTTTACAAAAATTTCCCCTAAGAGGTAAAAGAAAAAAGTACAAACTCTTTGAAATAATTACTTATATACTAACTCTATGGAATCAGATAATTATTGCGTTAGAGCTTAAGTAGTATCTCTATACCACAAAAGTTGTATTAATATATTTGTCAATATCTCCGAAGCTATTGTTTTTATAAAAATACATTTTAAGTAAAAGCTTTTTATTTCTAATAGTCCTACAATTTATCAATGATAAGCGATATAATATTTTAAATAGTTGCGAAAATAAGGAAATCTTCGCTTCTGTAAATTACCCTAAAAGTCATATTCATAGGAAAGTTAAAAATAACCATTTTGTTTATAATCTTAATCAATGCATAAATATTAATCAAAATTGTTAGAGCCGATTTTGAGAGAATAGTTTTTTTTCTAGTTTTACTCTTTAAACTACTCTTAATTTGAGGGTTAAACAGACACACAGAGAGACGGCATTGCAAAAACCACTTTTCAGGGCTCGGGGGGTCATGAAATGTTGACATCCATCAACCTCTCGGTTTAGTTTTTTTACGGTCACAATACTTGACCTTAAGTTTTTGAAAGTTAATAAATATATATATATATTTGAATTTAGCTTGAAAATGTTTTTTTAATATGTTTCAACCAAAGTATTTGTATTATAAATAGACCTAAGTATTTTCAATTATATGAAAGTTCATATCTCAAATAGTTTCGGGGATGTGATAAAAAATTAGAATCTATGCAACAGACCATAACCCTTAAAGTCAATTTGCCGAAATAGTGAGGGAGTCAATTTGTTTTTAATATTAATCAATGCTTGCTTAGAAATAAAATTTAATCAGAAAAGTTAGAGCCAAATTTGATTAAATCGATTTTTTCTCTTTAATTTACCTTCAGTATATTATCCTTAATTTTAGGTTAAATATCAAATTCCAAAAATCGCTCGGGGCAACCCTATTAAAACCCTAGATACCAAGTGTGACCCATCGGTAAAATAGCTTAGGCTCTAGTTGGAGGTAAAGTACAAACAGACAGACTGAAATTAAAAAAACACAATTTCAGATTTGGGGGTTGCGGGTAGGTTAATGAAACCTCAAAATTCCTCAAATCTTGAGTTCGATTTTTTTGATCATCGCAATACTTTATCTAAATGTAAGTTAACGAGATATTAAAATATATTTACAAACATAAATGGTTGTATTATGTTACGTGCTTACACTAAAGTTTGGACTATATTAATTACTAGACACTTCACGCTCCCCTCTTACCCCCCCCCCCTCCCCCCGCATCATTATTATATTATTTTCAACACACATATTGAAGAATCATCATAGAATCTACCATAAAATATGAGTGACTATCGACCATTTTATGAGGAATAANTTATATTATTTTCAACACACATATTGAAGAATCATCATAGAATCTACCATAAAATATGAGTGACTATCGACCATTTTATGAGGAATAAATTAAATTTTTAAAATAAAATATAGCCTATGCTACTCGCTGATAATGTAGCTTTATATTGGTGAAAGAATTTTTAAAATCGGTATAGCAGTTTTTGAGTTTATCCATTACAAACAAAAGAACAAAAAATCAAATAATTCCTCTTTATAATATTATTTATTAATAATTCTGATTGTAATTTGTTCACTTCAATATTAGCTACAGTTAATTTATTTATTTTAAATAGCTCACTTGCAAGATTTTAGTTAATATACCCATGCATTGTATGCACCTATCAAACAAAGTGGCCTGTGCTTTATCATGTAGACTGAAAGGCTGTCATCGCAAGCTTATTTTTAATTTTTGGGCTAAGTTTGAGTTAACAATGTCACCTGAAAAATGTATTAAAAACAGTATGTATCAAATAGATTCATCACATGACTGTGTCATATATGAAGATGTATTGGACACGAAAAATATTATGACATTATTTATTTAATAGGTTTGCACATCGATATCTAGTAAATTAAAGACGAACGAATGTGGATGGTCAAGTAAATATTCAATCAACCTTAAGAGCTTATTATTAAACACGGAATAACTAACACTCTTGTAATTTTTAGTGAATACACTCTTTTTTTAATACTGTACAACTTATTAAGAAAACTGTCAGGTCTATTTGAATCTAAGCTGCAAGGAATATACTGAATTATTTTACTAATGTTCAGTTGAAACAGAGTATTTTGGATATAAAGCCAAGTATTAAAGGTAATATCCTTTTATCATGATAGCAAACTAATTTTTATCTCTTAAATGAGCTAAGCAGGTCATTAAAAGGTTACGCCTTTCCTTCGGCTAGAGATACAATTCCATATAGAAATATTTTTTTCTTACTATGTATGCATAAGAGTGGATTATCGTAAAGGGTTGCTAAGATAAGCAGCATTAGTTTAAAATGTACCTGTGAATTGTTCACACCCCTCAGTAGATCACTCATCGGTCGGGTATTTAGGGGTTTCGTGAGGTATGAGAAGCATGTATTAAGCATGCTTGATCAAATAGGGCCTAGTAGGTGAATACATATCACAATTACAGTTTCCTTTGGAACACTCCATGGCACGCCATTGTTACATAGTAAAATAAAGATAAAATTTAATAATTATATTATATAGAAAACATTAATAAAAGGATTTTTATGAAAACATTTTCAAGAGTGAATTATCAGAATAAAATATCTATAAGACCCAAAAGCCTGTATTGGAGCAGAAATTTTCGATGCAATGTCTAGAATGAAGTGTGGATGATCGTCTTTAACTGTCATTTGGTATATGCTATCAAGATGAGCATCTGGTGATTTTTCTGTGGCAAATTAATAATAATATGCGAGTCCCCAAAAATTGGAAAGTCAGCCATGTCCATGGTAGGCCTACCTAATCAACATAAAAAAGGGACAGTGTTCATCTCCTTCAAATCTACTAGCCCGGCAGTTCCAATATGCAAGTTTGTTTGTGGGTGTGACAGGCAATGTGCATCTAAAAACTGGGAAAAACTGATTGAAGACAAGCCATGACCAATGATCTTGGACCTGCGCAAAACTATTGTGCAGGCTGCATATCACTATCACAACTGCTATATAACATTATAATAAATAACTCAAGTCACAACCAGTTTGATTTTTTGAGAAAGGTCGGTATAATAATGTTGACACGGAGAACATGTCAAACTCTCTCGTCACAATCAAATGGTCTTGATTGGTGTGTTATTGTTGGTGCGAGTGGGTGGTGAAGAATTGGAGGATGAGAGGGTGATGGCTGAGGCATGGAGGGTAAGGGGGTGTCATGACGTGCCGTAATGAGTGTTGCGGTTAGCCGCTCTGATATTATGTTCCTAAAATTCCCCAGCCAAGAATCTCCTTTCATGCTCACTGTGCTGTTTCGAATCTCTATTCCTCTATAAATGATATATGTGGATACGTAATATAATGAGCTAAACTCATCTGGTCATTATTTCCCCATGACAAAAATGATAGGGTTTGTATCCTCGCTAGGTATTCTGGGAGTGGTTTTCCACTTACCTTCCACACGAATGTGTAATGTCTTCTCTAGACCTTACCGTACTTAATCAGTGTAAATATTATGATATCCCGAACGGGTATTAAATCAAGGTAGAGGGGCCAATAAAATCATTTCGTGATTAAATTTTTCTCTATTTATGTTTTTAAGTTTATTTCTCTTTCTTTACCTAACCCACTTGGTAGCTTTGTTTTTAGATGAAGTCTTGTTCCCTTTATCTTTTAGAATTTCCCTCTTTCTAAAGTATGTGAGATCTCTATCTTTTATATCCACCCTTAATCTTTCCCTCCACGATCTTTATATATTTCTTTCATCTCACTGAAATATATTTATATCTTTTTTTCCCCCTCACAATCCTAAATTTTCGTCTTCCTAGCTCTTCCATCCCCTCTTCAAATCACCCTTTGCTTTCCTATATACTTATTTTTATTTGTAGCTCTGCGTCTCTATTTATTTTTTTCATTTATTTCTGGCTCCCTCTCACAATGTTATTCTTTCTTTCACATCACACTCTCACCGGAATCTCTCCCATTCCATCGATTTCTCTTTGTCACAAAATAATTCTCTGCTTCCTGTATCGCTCTTTAGGGGGTTGGTTCGTGTATGATGGAGACGGATGTCCATTTGATAACGCGCAGTTACCCCTTCTCTTCCCCTAGGACATAAACTCTTCTCCCTTATTCCCCTCTTCGAGCCCAGTCAAAAATCAGGGCATGTCAGCCCATCCCGGCATTGATTTCTAGTGGTGGACATATCAATCTGTGGGGATATTTTTTGTGGTAATATTTTTCCCGGCGATCCAAATTTTATTTTGAATAACGAGGATATTGAATTTGGACTTGAGAGTGTAAACATTAATATGGACTTTTATTTTTGCATTTCAAATTGGAATATGATGATTATGATTTCAAAACAAGCTTAGTTGGTTTTAAACATTGTTTAAAATATCATTACGCATTTGCTATTTATAATTTCTAAGTATGTTAGCTATCAAAAGGAGAAACAAGATTAGGAATGAAGTTATACGGGAAAGAGTGGGGGTAGAGGGAATACATGGGATATTAGAGGAAGCAAGACTGAGGTGGTAAGGGCATGTAACGAGAATTAAAAAGGAGAGAATACCAAAGAGATTGAGGAAGATAAACATGTTGCAAAAAATATCGTTAGAAAGATCCAGAAAATGATGAGATGAGCAAATCAAATAGAGTGTTAAAGTGATAAGAAAAGGATGGAAAAAGTTTAAAGGAGGATGAATGTTTGAAAAATAGAGGAAGATTGAGCACTGACCCAACCACAGACCAGACACAGTTGATGGTTATGAAAATTATGAATTTATAATAAATGCACAAAAAATAGACATATGGATATTAGATTTGTTTTTGTGTTAAATATTCCTCTTTTAATGTTTAATGTCATATTTGTCATTTAAATCCTTATTTCAAATAGCTTTACAAACATAATCAAAAAGTATTGGGACCTAGTCATCTAAAAAAATGTTAATCGATAGAATAAAGCATTTAAGATCCCAATATAATCTATGGAAATATTATAAATTATATCTCAAAACTTGGCCCATAGAGTGTTTTTTAAATAAAAAAGCATCCTTAAGTTCATCAAAGAACCCTTAACAAGATTGACTTTGCTAACAAAAAACACACACCACAAACTAAAGAAGATACTAATTTATTAGATTAAATAAGAGCAACATAGATATAATTTTGATAATGTGATAGCATGGAGCAGTATCTAAAAAATATGTTTTCAATTTGTAAACGTGCTAGACATTTGGCCAAGACATCCAGCCTATAAACGTGTCTTTTATAGTAAAATGTTTTCAATTCATCTAATGTTATTATTTGTTAGTGATAAGGCTCTTGGCACTGTCGAGTGCAAGTCTAAAACCTATTTTGTGGAATGGTGAGCAGGAAGGTGAAAGACGTGGCGTGCCTTCACAACCGACCAAAGTATCCTTCCGCGCCAACAAGAACAGATGGATCACGGAAACAGTAGATGGCGCTGGCTACCAGACAGGTCTTGCGGAAAAATAATACGTTTGGAAATATCAGTTTTGTAGAGGACGAATGAAATTTTTATAGTAATATTTTCAACACTTCCTCTAAGATAATGTATCAATTTTTATTAGGTTTTACATTTTATTATTTTTTGTTATGCAGCCAACAGTTTTCTTTGAAAAATGTCAAAATTATTGATATTTGATCACCGTTAAAATTATAGTGGTGGTGTGTATATAAATATTATAACTCAACAGGCTTCTATTATTGAACAAACCGTTTCCGAAAAGAAAATTGCAGTACAATAAAAATTCTTGAAGCTAACCCTTTGTTCCCATGGCTCTGTATTAACACGCCAAATGATAGGGGCCAATCGCCATAAGAATTATATTTACAAAAAACATCTACACCCATCCAAATATGAAGCTATTTTTCCAAAACACCATCGTCCATTGTATTAACATAGTGATAGTAATATATTTTGAAATAAAATAAAATAATACAATATTACACAAATTGTTTTTATACGAATTGAAAGTTGTATCTATAGATTTTTAAAGTACTTTTAGTCGGGTAAAGTGTCTAGGTGCTAAGAACTAAATAATAATATACCTTAAATTTTTTTAAATAATAAGTAATGATCAAGAGCCATGATTTAATTGTAAAAAAAAATTTCATTATTTTTAAAGCTATTAAAAATATCACTATCAATATTTTATCACACATATTTGTATTAGTTAAAGATAGTTTTCAATTATAAATTTATATAAAACGTTATTTTTTTTATAATTGCTATATTATAATTCTAAGTTTCAATATATAGTAAACTAGCCAAAGTACCTGACGTTCTCAGGGGTAGCCCCACAATGCATTTCATGGTTACCCCTGGCAAAGATTTTCTTTGTTTAGAACAGACAGAAAAATCTCTATATTTGTATTTCTTGCAACCCAATTTTTAATAAATAAATAAATCTAAAACTAAAAATTCCATCTTCGAATTTTATATGGTTGAAATAGGGGCTGCTAATTTTAAAATTCCAAGCCTATTCCTGCGATATATGCAATGATAATGACAGACAAACCAACCCTTCCTTTTATCAATATAGAATATGGAATTTAATTTTTTAATAACTCAGGAATTGAGCCCAACTCTTTTATTTTATCAATCAGTTACCTTTTCATTGAGTCATGCGGTAGCGGAAAGTGGAAAAAAAAAAGTTTGTCAACAAATTACCTTCGTTAGTGGTTGGCTTTTGCCAGCTTACTAGTTTATTACTTTTGTGGTTAAGTTTCTGTCCTTCTTATCTGCCTAAAAAGAAAGATATTTAGATTAAAAAGCATACCATCCAACTCTCTCGATGCACAAGAAATTCATCGTGATGGTTTTCAAAGTTTTGTAAGTCTTTCCCCCCCAACCTCTAAAACTCACCCCTTCAATGTATTACAAGAAGTAAGAGTAAGGGATGTATTAAGAGAAGATGGGGGTGTGGTTTTGGGTGATGTAGAAGGTAGAGAGGAGGGGGTAAGAAAATAATGATAGTGTAGATAAGCTTCCTTATTACTGGCTGGTGCGTCTCACCGCTAAACGGGAAGCTGGTGTGTCTCCTTTTACCCCCACCCCCACCCCAGACCCCTGCACCACCCTTACTTTTGGTTCTGTCTCCTACCTATAACCCCGACCCAACCCTTTCTTTAACAGCCTCAGTGCAAATAGACCGAGGTGTAATGTTAGCTGGAGGGGGTCTGTTAGGGTAGTATAAGAGTGGTGGGTTGATGAGACTCATTTCCACAGAAATGTCATCCCCGTGGTGGTGGGAAAAATAAAAATGGAGTTCCAGAATTTGGTTAAGTTTCTTTCTTCAAAGGGGGACTATTTTTTTACATGTCACTCTTTATTTTATCTGATAGCATAGAGGGAAAAATAAATAAAATATTACATGTCACTCTGTATTGTATCTGGTAGCATATAGAGATTATTTATTTTCAGTAAATATATTTTTACTGATAGTATCACAATTTATTATATTAAGTTCAAGAACGATTAATTTTTTAGCTAAAAATTAAATAATATAGGTATCAATTTCATTCTGTCTTGTTTTTATTCACACATTTTACTAATTCAATGCTTTTAAACCAAACATTTATCAGTCCAACAACCCAAATTAGTGTATACGTGTAAAAATGCGTTAGAATTATCTAGTAGAATTTGAAAAGGATAAGAAGCGAAATAGGAACAGGGTTCCTGGACCCTATCGGATGTGTCATGGTAGTTTTTTTTTATGGTTTCTCGAACTCATTCCACAAAAATGTGTGTACATCTAATTTAAAATCTACATTCATTACCAATAATTCATTCCTGTTAATATGCGGTTGGTCTGGGAACATTGTCAAAAGGGGCACATTCAACTATAAAATAATTTCTAAATGATAATATAATTAAAATTTAATCCAGGCAAATCACTCCAGATAAATAAATTAATAATATTCCCCATAAGAATAAATATTCAGACAAGATAATACATAGCCTGCGATTCCACTTATACGCCGAGATATGAACAAACCCCTCCTTTTGGAGGGAAGTAAGTCTAATATAATGTATGTACAAGTTTCAAGAACATAGTTATATTATTATAAATGGATGGAAATATTTGGCATGCATTAATATAATTTATCTATCAACTTATCTTTCATACTCAATTTGTATTCTTTAACTATCTTATCCCGTCATGATCTTACATGTTACATCTTACATGTTACATCTTATATGTTATATGTATTGCAATTTCATAATAATTTAAAATATACCATTTGACCCATTTGACATGGTGACTGTAGAAAATAATAGTTAATTAAGCACTAAGCTATAAATCAGCATAATTAGATTAATATACTATTTTAAATTGTATTCAAGTAATTGTATTAACGTACCAGGTGGGGTTGATTTTCAGGGGGTGGTAAATTGTAATGGAGTCGTAGGGGGAGGGGGGTATGTTTTAATGAACGTATAACCCGAACAGAGAGTAAGACGTAATGTTAAAAAAAGTTTTCATGAATATTGGACAATATTTTATGTTAATAAAAATAGGCAACAAAATATGTTCCTAATAAACTAAAATAAATAATAAGATTGTTTAAAATAATTAAATATGAATGTACTGTATAATGTAAACTGAATTTAAGGTTATTATCAATAATTTCAGTTTGATTATTACATTTAACTCTTTTGGAGAAAGGGGGTGGGGCGGCTGTAGCCAGACTACGAATCTCAGAAGCTAGCGTTAGGCTAAAAATGATTGGGAACCACAGATCTAACGTATACAAGAGTGATTCGCTTGCTTTTCGTATTTTTTTATAATTTTTAAACTATTATAAAACGCCCCCTTACCGTTTAAACTTCTCAGGGGATTAATTTTAAAATATCCCTAAATATTTCCGGTCGGTTACCTAAAAGGAACCTTCTCATTTATCCAGCTCAAACAATTATGAAGATCCGGAAAAACCACCACTTACCACTTCACCCTCATAAGAATAGAATTTAAAATCATAAAAAAAACTCCGGCCCGTTACTTAAAGAGACCTTCCCTGCCTATTTTCATCTTTCGAGCTCAAGTGGTTAGGAATATATGAAAAACCACCCCCTACTAACTCTTAGGGACTGACTTTATAAAAATTCCAACAAATCTTTGACCCACTAATTAAAAAGAACCTCCCTTCAAGTCTCATTGTTCCAGATTAAGCCACTCGGAATACACGGAATAATCACACCTTCTTGAGTCACCCCCATAGAGGTTGAACTCCGAACAGACTAAAAAAAAACTGTTTATTGCCTAAAAATAACTTCCCTACCCAATTTCATCTTCCCAGCTCAAGCGGATTTGATAATACTTTATAATACATTTAAAAATATTCCATGCCTCATTTAGTCCTGTTAGTGGTTGAATTTCGTAAATATAATTCTTATTCTGAAACCAATGACCTGAATGGATCCTTGCTTTCGAATTCAAAGATTCAAGGTCAAGGGGTTCTGGAAATACGGTTATAAGTGAAATGAAGAGATGTCAGAACAGCTCTCCTGTTTAAGGAACTGGAAAACAGCAGATTAATTACTTTAATAAAAGTTATAATTAAGATTTATAAAACAGGAGAATGGCCCAAAATCTTTCTAGACTTTACCATGGTTGCCATAAGGAAAAGGAAACAAGCAAATAAGTGCAGTGAGCACAATTCCATCATCCTCATTTTTAATGTGGGAAAAATCATAACAAGAATGAATACTTAACAGGCGACTGGAACAGAAAATAGAAAGTGTGATGGAAGGAGATCAATTTGTATTCAGAAAAAGAAAAGTAGCCAGAGATGCTCTTAGTATGCTGGGAATAGCGCCATAGAGAGGACATTAAATCAAGAAATAAATCTACATTTGTTTCATCAACTGACAAAAGACGTTTAAAAGATTGCAAATGGAAGAAACTGATAGAAATTCTCAAGAAGATCACCATAAATTGGAAATACAGAAGGTTGATTACAAACCTGTAACTGGGGCATAAAGTGAAAATGTAGCAGAATGGTGGACCGACTAACTGCGTAGAAATAGGGAGATGAGAGAGGCAGGGATGCCATTTGTCACCCAGTCTGTTCAACATGTGTGGTGAGTGGCTGGTAACGGAAGCCCTGAGGGGGAAGTGTCAAATTCAGGTTAGTAGGACGCGTCATCAACACAGTAATATACGCAGATAATCTAGCATTTCTGTCTAAAAATGAAGAATACTTGCAGTAAACTATAAACCTTCTGGTGAGGACACGAAGATGATATGGCATGAAGATCAATATTGAAAAGTCAAAAGTAATGAAAATTTAAAAAATGAAGAACCATTGAAACTCAAGAATGGAATCAAGGTGTGTAAAGCACTGAGCATTTCAAGTGCCTCATAAATCTTCTGACAAAGGATGCCTACTGTACCAAAGAATATAGTTCTATTATCACCATGGTCAAGGAAGATTTAAACAAGAAGAGGTTACTACTGACCAGCAAGTTGAGTTAGGAACTCAGGAAGAAATTTAAGAAAGCTACATTTGGAGCATCGCACTTTCTTGAGAATTAACATGGACTCTCAGGAATATGGAAAATAAATATTTGGAAAATTTTGAAATGTAGTGCTGGAGAACACTTGAGAAGATAAGGGCGACCTGACATGACATGAAGGGTGGGTGAAAAGGGAATTATTTTGGATATGATTCTTCTTTATAAAGCCAATTGGACACATCCTTAGGAGTAATTGTCCTCTGCACGACTTGTTAGAAGAGAATGTTGATGGAAAGATGAGCTTGGAAAGAAGTAAAAATTAAATATTAGATGACTTGAAGGAAAGAAGAAATCTCTGGGAGTTGAAAGAGGAGGTGGAATACAGAGTGGATTTGCTGTCTATGTTCAGTCAAAAGGAATAAACCTGTCGTAAGACAGTACATACAGTAATAACATATATATTTATGTATATACATACACTTATATACATTTGTCTATTTATATATACCGAACGGGTAGTAAGACACGGTGCTAAATATTATTATTATTATTATTATTATTATTTATATATAGATTATGTTTTATATATATTAAAGAGGTGACAAGATAATTCATACAATGTAAATAAAAACTTTCTGATGTTAAACTAAATAATAGGAGGGAGCTTAGTAAAATCACAATTTTCCCTTTCCCCCAAATGCATATCTCTAAGCATGCCAATGTATATGATCAAGCTAAATTAAGAGTTACTTTTATATCCAATTTTCACTTTTATAAATATATTCATGTTTATTTCTGTAAACTTTTTTCCTCCAACTTAACCATTTTCAAAATTAATTTATAGTTTATACAAATTAATTTGTCACATGAAATCGTAAACCTAGTGAACCCCAATTGAGTTGATGCCAAAACTTTTTTTAATCGTTAAAATTTATTTAATGCTCATACCCAAACTTTAGATAGAATACGTGAAAGTTTGTTCGTTCAATGCATTTGGCAAAAATTCAAATTACAAAATGAATCTGACCTAGTTTTTTTCATATTGATAGTTATTATATACTAGACTAGCAGCCCAACCCGGCTTCGCACGGGCATAATAATATAATAAAAGAAAATACACAATGTTTTACAGTGAGTTTC